>JAUZSZ010000075.1:21157947-21168168 GCA_034780575.1 Labeobarbus marequensis | reverse complement strand
CATTGCCAAGTCAGCAGTCTTCCCCATTATTGTGGTTTCAAAGAACAAGAGATACCCGGAATTTATACTGTAGGGATAGTTATTTAGTGAAACTCAAATATAAATATTCTAATATTCTGAAATACTGGATTTTTGACTTTCATGAGCTGTAAACTCTAATCATCAAAATTAAAACAAAACAAAAAAACTTTTGAAATGTTTTACTTTACATGTAATGAATCTAAAATATGAAAGTTTCACTTTTTGAAATAAGTTACAAAAAAATGAACTGAAAAAAATGAAAAAATTATATTCTAATTTTTTTGAGATGCACCTGTATACCACATTACACCTTTTGTATGTGCAGTATAGACTGTTGTTATTATTATTAGCAGTAATGCTAATAATATAATTTGCAATAACGTCCGTTTAACTCATGAAGACCCAGGCAGACAAGTTTGAGTCCGTATTTTCCTATATACTCTCCACGTTCCTACAAAAACGTTATTGTTTCAATAATAATAATAATAATAATAATAATACATTTTTGAGGATAATTTGTAAAGATCTCAATACTTTCATAAAATTGCTTTTTATAGCCTCAGGGGTTTGCTGACAGCTGATCGCGTCGCTCATTGGCTGTCACCGGACCTGACCCTTGTGCCGACGCGCAAGGCATGACGCGCATGCGCAGCTAGACAAACAGTTTTGGTTCCACGAGTTTGTTCTGTCCACGGCTTTGTGCGATCTTTCAGCAGCATAATAATTACTATTTCTTGGATACATTAAAATAGGCTGTTCAGAACGGCGGTTGCGGAGACCAGAAGGGGTGTGTTTTAAACAACACGCAGCAGAGCGCCTTGGCCCACTGGAAGCTAGTGGTGGCGCAGCTGTGCTACGTGCTAATGTTATGGGGCTGAACGCAGGGAAACGCCGCCTGTGATTGACAGCCCGCTCACTCACTGCTGTGCGTTACAGATTTAAGTCGGGTTGCTCGTGGAATGGGGCAGTGGAAAGTTTGGTTGGTGTAATTTGCTAAACGGGGGGGAAGAGGAAGCAGGCGGCACCGCAGCGGGCCTTCGGTCACGTCGCGCACGACTTCAGTGACCGACACTAGTATTATAACATGGGGACCTGAAGCCAATTCAAGTTAAACAACATATTTGCCGCGATTTTTCGGACTTTGCTCTTGAAAAATGGCCAGTTTTACGGATCTGCGGGAGAAGCTGAAGTCGATGACACCGCACAGGGACAAAGTTGTCGAGTACAGCAACGGCGAGAAGCGCAAATACCGCGAGTCGGATGACGACGAGAGTGAGTACGAGGAGCGGCGCGACGCGGAAGCGCGTAAAGTGAAGAGCAGCATTAAGCAAGCCAATATCTTCACGCAGGAGGAGTGCGCTCGCATCGAGACGAAGATAGACGAGGTGGTTGCCAAGGGAGACAAGGGGCTCTACCGGGAGCACACGGTGGACCGGGCGCCCCTGCGGAACAAGTACTTTTTCGGGGAGGGCTACACATACGGCTCGCAGCTGGAGAAGCGCGGGCCTGGACAGGAGCGGCTGTACTCCAAAGGCGAGGTGGACGAGATTCCGGACTGGGTGCACGAGTTGGTCATCGATCGCCTCGTGACGCATGGCGTCATACCGGAGGGCTTTGTTAACAGCGCCGTGATCAATGACTATCAGCCTGGGGGCTGCATCGTGTCCCACGTGGACCCCATCCACATCTTCGAGCGACCGATAGTGTCCGTGTCGTTCTTCAGCGATAGCGCGCTCTGCTTCGGATGCAAGTTCCAGTTCAAGCCCATCCGAGTGTCCGAGCCTGTGCTCTACCTGCCCGTGAGGCGCGGAAGTGTCACCGTCCTCAGGTCGGTGGTGCTAGTCCGGACGCTACTTTGTCCATTTCCAGAACATGCTATTTTTTGGGATTCTTTTAAACACCTTGTAGGTGATATATATCCTTACTAAAAAGTGGCTGTACAGTAATAGTAATACTATGGTATTTTGAAATGTACCATACAAATATTATGTAGCTACTACCATGTTGCATGCCCAAAATCCCATGCTAGTACGTTCTGGTACAGTTTTGCAAGTTGAGTTGTATGTGTGATATGGTATTACAATGATTTATACCATAATACTATGTAATTACCATATTCATATACCATGGTGCTACTTCAAAAGATGAATAAGGCACAAAAAAGTACCATAGTACTGGTATCATGAAGATATATTATTTCACATGCTATGGTTCAAGTATTTTAATATCACTGAGAAACTACTACAGTTTTTATTAATATTGCGAATCAGTTTCAATTTTTAATAATTACAATGTAATTATTGTAATTATTAGTTTTTTTTATGTCTATAGATTTTTTTCCTTCATTTTTTTTAAATACACCAGGTTAATCAAAATTAATATAACAGATATTGTCTTGCAGACTAGATGAAATAAGTTTAAATTTTAATATTTTAATATTTTATTTCACTTAATGCTTAATTGTAAGTAACAGAAATGTTGTTTTATGGTTTAATTTAACTATGATAAACCTGTGTTCATGCCAAGGTGTTTTTTGACATATTGTACTTAAATTTCAGTACCACGGTATATTTCAAAATACTATAGTATTACAACCACTGTACCATGATGCTGCCACAATATTTTATGTAATGGCATTACCATCATGGTAAAGTCCAAAAATTGTGTTTTTCCCATAGCACAGGAAGGAATTCATAAAATATTTTTGGTCAGCTGTAGCCCTTTGACCTATTTAGTAAAATATTTAATCCTTTTTAATTAGTATTTTATTTTTTTTTAAATTATTAAAATTTTATTAATTATTAGCTTTTCATTATAAGCCTTGCCTAAAAACATATTAATTTGTACTTACTTAAAATGTAATAAAATATAGTTCTTGCTCATGCTCACTGTTTTGATTGCTTTTAGTGGTTACGCAGCTGATGACATCACACACTGCATCCGCCCACAGGACATCAAGGAGAGGAGAGCTGTCATCATTTTGAGAAAGTGAGTTTCTCTGGATTTGAGTCAGAGTTGTTCTTGAAAATTGTAGAAGCATGTGTGGGGGTATACACTGCTCTGATATCCGCTCTTGTTTTATTGTAGAACGAGGCCAGATGCCCCTCGCTTGAACTCTCGTTCACTGAGCCCATCCATCCACTCTTCTGAAAGACGACACATACTCAAAGCCAAACGCTCGCACCGCAAGGCCGACCCAGATGCCGCACACAGGTACTTGCTAAGACTTTCACACCACATTCCGATCTGTCTCTGTCAAATCAACACGTCACAATACAGAAGATGTCATTACTTTTGTTTTATGGCACTGTTATGTACACTTTAGTATATAACTCATCCCACTCTGTTTGTGATACCTAAAACAGCGCTTTTTTCTGAGGAGAGTTGAACAGGGATTTCTTCCAGCAGTCTGGCTGGATTTTCTACAGTTTTTTCAGATTTTCTTAGATTTCTTAGAAAAACCTAGTTTGTAATATTAAAGGTAAAACTAATTTAATTCATTTACCTAAAACAGTTTTACAACTACAGCAAATATGACAAATGTTTAAAATGATGTACACTAGTTAATTTTCTTAATCCTTATTATTAATCAAATTAATAATTTTATATTCAGCAAGGTTGCTTTAAAGTATCAAAAGTGCCAGTTAATATTTCTAATTCAGATAAATGCTGTTGCTTTTAATTTTTTATCGGGGGAAAAGGAATCACGGTTTACATAAAAATATTATGCAGTACAGCTGTTTTCAGCATTGATAATAAGAAATGTTTCTTGAGCAGCATATCAGAATGATTTCTGAAGAATCGTGTGACACTAAAGACTGGAGTAATGATGCTGAAAATTCAGCTTTGCATCACAGAAAGAAATTTCATAAGACTTATTTTAAAAACATTAAACGTCTGCCGACCCCAAGGTTTTTGATTAATAGTTCTAGTACTGTCATATCAGTCAGCAGAACCTTTATGCTGGGCTCACTATGAACTGTCATTAAAAATAGTGCAGCATTAAGATCCCATTTGTGTTCCATGGAAAAAAAGTAACAACATACATGTTTCGAATGTCATGAGGGTGAGTAAACGATGACAGAATTTCCATTTCTGCTTGAGCTGATCCTTTAAGACACACAAAGTGGCTGCAGTCACACATAGTTTGCTAAAAGCATTTTCCTCTTACAGGCCTCGTATTTTAGAGATGGACAAAGAGCTGCAGAGGCATTCCATCTCCTCCCGACAGAGACGTCACGGTGACAGCAGTTCAGAGAACTCATGGAGGAGAGCTGACGAGAGAGAGCCAGGCTCACGCTACACACATGACCACGCACCCGCACGACAAGTCAAAATGAGACGTCACTGAGATGCAGTCAGAACTCAATGCTGATCTCCTCAGACGCCTTTACGTTTGCTCGAGGGGACCGGAAGCCAACAGATTGACTCAGTAAAAGATGTTTCCGGTGTGGGTGGATTCAAGGACATTAGGCAGCGGCTGCTGTACTTATTAAGAGGCTTTATCTATTCAGACATATCATTACGATCCCCTATATTTTGTTCTGTGTGTTTAAAGGAAACGTATGGAATAAAGAAGACATGTAAACTGACTAGCTGAATCCAATCATAATTCATCAGTTTGCACCCCAGTTAATTTCATGTGCCAGTGTCATGCACACAGCTCATTCACATAATATCAAATAAAAATGTGTATTGGATTTTTGAGAACTGTTCCTTTAAATGTAAACATGGTTGATTTATTTTGTTTTTGTTTTGTTTTGTTTTTTTGCTTTAAGAGTTTTGTTGGATACATTCTGAAACATAGTAGCCTAAAACAGGCAATCAAACTGTTTTGAGGGAAAATGAAAAGCAAATTTTGTTCATGCTGATAGATAATGGTATGATAATAAAATGTCTATTTGCATACAGTGGCTTATCAGTGCATTTGCCTGTGCATGGTGGCTTTACTAACAAAGACAAGATCAAATCTAAGGCCTAGAATCATTTTTGATATTCTTGACATGCACAATATTAGTTTCTAATATGGGATAAAAAGTTACATTAATCATCTCTTCATTTGAATGTTCTTTTTGTTTTCTGTCCTCTTTCTTTTTCTCCCCCATTTAAGGGTGGTGTTGCCATTATAACAAATTCTGATTGGACAACCATGGTGATTTGTTATGGCTGTTTATTTCTGAAGGAAAGAATTCATTCATGTCAACATTACAGCTGACATTTGAGACCTGTAAAAGACAATGGCAACCCTCATGTTTTATTTATTGTGTTCATATGGTTTGTTTATGAGGTTGAATGAAAGTGAAGGAAATGTAGAAGAAAGATGATAAAGTGTCTTTCCCATTGCAGGTGTTCAACAGAAAAGCGCATTTGACTACATGAGACTCTATATATACTTTGTATTTAGGAGGCTGACAGATGAGACTATTTTTGTTTAAAGGTTGAAAACAAATGGTGTAGATTAGACCACATAAATGATTAAAGGGAGATGTTCTGTGTGTTCTTGGAAGATTCTATGTCAGTTCTTTATTTTTCTAGTTCTATTGAAAATTGAGATTATTCATATCTGTTGTATTTTGTAGCTAACTTTTTAGAACCAAAAACAATCTCATCCGATATTCTCTAAAACTCCTTTATTACATGTTAGTTTTTATTTATAAGAAAGTTTTTTTAGTACAATTTGCGTTGTCCATTAATATGGAATAGGAACACCATTTTCTGTCTACACTTATTTTAACATGCATAAAAAAAGTTTACATATTTGCTCCAAGTCTTATATTTATAATTTTCACTATGCACTGTTTTATCCAGTTCAGAAATACAAATGTAAATATTTAGTGTGGTTGGATCTCTGTGCCACTATGCCATCTTGAATTGTTGGATAAACTGTTTACCTCAATGTACCCACTGTTTACCCAATAAATGTCCCACAGGTTATTTCTTCAAGGGCTGGTTGTAAGTGGAAAGAGTGGTTACTGTCCACTAGATGGTATAAGAGAACTCTCCACCAAATTTTTTTTACTGAAACTATATTAGGTTGATTACAATGTTGCTTGTGGCTGGTGTTAATGTCGTTTTTCATATAAATCTTGGGGAAGACATATTACTGTTTTCAATTCATAGAAGGGTGATAACATTGGTGTATAACCAATGTACACATAATGAATCTACAGTTTTAATAAATATATTATCTAGTTTATATATAAATAAATACATTTATCAGCACAAAATACAATCAAGTACTAATGTACAAATTATTTAATTTAGGGTTCTTTGTTTCGCCATACAAATGAAACAACAGTTTTATTATAATATTTTAAAGAAAAAATGTACCTTCCATTTTCTACAATGAACAATGTGACCACGTGTGCATTACACAAGCGATAAAATAAGTACACGACGCGATACCATTTATGGTATTTTCAAAATAATTTATGAGAAAAAACGTACAATATGTAGCTGCCCCGTTAAATTAATAGTTATATAACATATGTTTTTTCATTTTTGTCCATGCATAGAAATTCCATAGAAATACAACAACGCTCCTTCACTGTGAAGTTCTGACGTATGGAGATACTGTCATCTCATTGGTCCTTATGTACGTCAATCAGCGGGGCAGTGACGTGTGAGGTGTTTGTTATAGGTGAGAGGGCAAATGCGTGCTAGACAAAACTACTCAATTTGATACTGTACTCTAATGGCTCTGAATTGACACTACCTTATAAAGGTAAGTTTGCTGGTTAACTCGTGATTAGGCCTGTAAACTGTTGTGTAACATCAGTAAGCGTGTTAGTTTTCTGCATTCGACAGCTGGTGAAGTTAGCAAACGCTAATAACAAAGCGAAGCACTATTGTTTGATTCGGTTTAGTTTAATAATCACCTCTTTTGAACTACTGAAATTAAGTATATTTGCTAGTTATATGTGCTTTAATGTAATATTTAGAAAGGAAAAACGTCATGTACGTGTTAAACAGCACGTCTGTAAACATGACCGATTTAAACCACTGCTAGTGTTAAACAGTTGTGCATAGACTAGCTGTCTTATCTGAAAACACAACTGATGTTATCTAGGTATTGAAGTCCATCTATATGCAGGCCTCGTTTCATTTAATGCGTGCTAACTTTAATGTGTAGTTGTCTTTTTATCCAATAACTATATACAATTTGTAGACGTTTTATTTTTTTTAGTCGTCTTTGAGCTGGCCAAGAACATGCTGTGCTTTTTGGAAAATACCTTTGGAATGTAGTTCTTGGCTAGTAAGTGAAACTGTAAATCCTTTTGGAATAAAAAATATTAAGCCTAAAAGGTATTTGAGAGACTGTATTCACCCATGTCTTACTACTGTAATCTGTAGATCACAGATGGAAACTGTACTCTACGTCAGGATCATAAAATTATCATATGAATAAGGGGAGAGTTACTAGGCCACATGGGTCTAAATTTAGACCTGGTAAAGCCCCCTCCTGGGTCTGAGTTCATAAAAATCCATGGCTATTTCTGGGAGAGTGAGTGAGAGAGAGAGGCAGATGAGACTTCAGTCGCCTGGTCTGTCACGTAGCACATGTGAGAACTGCGTTCCTTACCTTCATGACAGAGTACTGTGATGGTACATTAATTGTATCAGATGGTTAAATCAATAATAGCGCTGTAATTTATAGTACTGTGATACTAAATAACTACTATTTATGGTATACAAATGGTATTCTTAATCCCATAAATATAACATGATATATGTCCCGTGATATGTGAGAAAGTGCATATGAAATCAAATGGTCATGTAATTCTCTATTGACATTTTCAGACACTCTCACAGAGGAAGTGATGTATTATTCTGGTAAAAGGCGAGGAGAAGATGGAATTGCTGCTGTCATTGACTTCCTGTTGTCCAACGCTCGGCTGGTGTTGGGGGTCGGCGGAGCTGCGGTGCTGGGCATTGCCACGTTAGCTGTGAAACGGGTGATTATTCATTAATTTAGTATTACACTCAGTTACACTCTACACAGTTCTGATTGGTCCATATAATATTGTTTAAAGAGGTCAACAGTGCCTGTCCACATTGTCAGCAGCAGTGGTTCTCCCATAGAGATTTTTTAAAAGTGATTGGAAAGAACTACAATTACATTGCACTAGCATTATGAGTAGCATTAAAATAAAAGTAATGGATAAACACAAAACAACATTTTATATATAAACACACATTAATTATATATAATTATATTATATACAAATATTTAAGGACTGAAACTGACTCTACATCAGTGCTTCATCGGTGTAGGCAGGTGCTAAAGAGTTTTTTTGCTAAAATTTGTTTGTTTAAATTCTCTGTTTGAGGGAGATTTCTTGTGTAGATTTTTTTTTTTTTCACCGGGAATTCAGCTTTTAAACATGATTATATAAAACATAAGCTGAAACAATGCAGGCTGATGGCTTCAACAAAAGTATATACCACTAGCTATGTTTCCATCCAAAGATTTGGATTTAACTTATGCACAAAACTGGAATATCACATAAAACATTTGCGAATAAGGCACCGTTTCCATCCAACGAGTCAAAGAGAACAAAATCATTGCATCATGATAAACTGGCACTATATATCACTAAGAAAAGTAGGAAAAGCACATAATATTATAAATTTCATATATAATAATTTACTTGTGCTTCAGAGCGAGCAGACAAAACACAATAAATGCTGTCATTGCTTTAGGAGGTGGATGTCTGCTGTTTGGGAACGCGGTCCTGTAAGACAATTATACAGAAATACTTTGCTTAGGCATTTCTGAATGACCAAAACAACATTTCAGATGCTGTGCAACGAGATCGGTCCACTGGTTAGTCAAGTTATCCCGTCCCATCTTGCAAATCACAATTTTTTTTTGGATGTGCATGGTGGAGTTTATTCGGTAAATGCGTTTCCATCGTAGTTTATGCGCTTTTTTCTTATCAGATAAAAAAGTTTATTCTACTCAACTGTGTACATAAGTGTTTTTTTATTTGCATTTTTAGAATATATGCACACAAAAATAGGTGGATGGAAACAGCTACTGATTACTTAACCTCGTAGCTCACAGTGGGTCTGTGTTTATAAATTATCATTAAAAATCGATTCCCCTATTGGTAAAACAAGTGGAATTTTTGCTTCTAGAACCCAACTGTTACACTCTATTAGAGCTTATTTTAATTGCTTGTTAATTTTTTGTCTCGTATGTCTTCTCTTCCTCCTTTTCCTGTGATGTTGTAGCTGATAGAACGTGCCGGTAGGCCTCCTGATGAGAAGCCTGACAAGAAGATGACGGACAGCTGGGAGGAGTTAAGCTTGGTCAGTGCCTCCCCCAAACTTTTGCACAAGGGTATAGAAGGAGTGGTCATGAAACAGATTGCTGCCGCAACTAAGAAAGGTACATACTTTTGAAATTTGGAAGACTTAAATTTTCTTGTTTCTTCAATCATTTCTTCTTTCTTCAGTAAATTAAAACTGACCCTTTTTAGGGTCTTATTCTGCACAATCCATCAGTGCATGTTAGTGCAGGCAAAAAAAAAAAAAGCTTTGTGTTTTTTTTGTTTGTTTTTTTTTTCTTATCAAAACTCCACCTCTCAAACTGGTCAGAGTTAACCAGAAGTTAAATAGCTATTAATGGAATAGAACAGAATTGAATAATCATTCCTATTTTGGGGAAAATGTCTTTAGGCATTTATGTTGTCACTGAACATCCCATTTCATCATGTTATGGAAGTGAATGGGTTGTGAATGCTGTTTTCAGAAGAAACCCTTATTTGTGTTTAGCGGAGCTGTCCCAGCCCATCCCCCTGCCCTCACCTGAGCCCCAGCGCTGTGACACTGAACCACCTCAGCGACAGAAACGCATGGATCTGTGTGTGATGACGTTTGCGGACCGTCTGCTGCATTACTACAGAACACGAGTGTGTCTGTCAGCAGAGGAGGTGTCTGTCGCACAGCAGCGAGCGTTAGATATAGCCACAGAGATCCAGGCCTTCCTGCACTCCAAACACCCAGACATGCCACTGGGAGACATGACACTGGCGGGGTCACTGCTCGACGACCTGCAAGTGGTTAAAGCCGACCACACCTGTCTAATCGTGCCCTTACAGGTATCAAGATTCTATGTCAGGGTTCCTCAAATCTTTCCCTGGAGGGCCAATCTGCTGCAGAGTTTAGCTCCAACCCTGATCAAACTCACCTACC
>JAUZSZ010000075.1:21144347-21157847 GCA_034780575.1 Labeobarbus marequensis | reverse complement strand
TCTATAACATACTTTGGTTAAAATTTCTCAATGGTAGTGTAAAACAACACCCTTTTTACCCTGTCAAAATCAGCTCTCTTGACAGCGAGCCATTTCAGTGCATGTCCCTTTAAAAATGCTAATGAGCTCTGCTCACCCCTCCCCTCTCTTCCGTGGGGTGACAAGCCATTCTCTGAGACTGTAAACTTCAGCCGCTTTCGTCGTGGAACTTACTAACTAGTATGTTATTAGGAAAGGCAATTTGCAAAGATTCATTAAAAAAACCTTATATTCGCTTCTGTAGGTGAAGCTGGATCACAAATGATTTGCGCGAAAAAAGTAATCCACTGCATCTTCAGCAGCTCAGATGTCGAGAGTAAATGACAACTGCTATGTTCATTATTACACCTGCTCCTGCATCGAAACAATAGCTATGTTTCCATCACATTGTTTTTATGCGCATTTTGAAGTATCGCATCAGAAATGAAGGATGGAAATGCCAAATTTCTAATAAAAATCCCTTAATTTGGAAAAATGTTTTTACGCTCTCTTGAGGTGGTTTTTGACTTGTGCAAAAAAGGGTTGATGCGAATAATGGGAGATGGAAACGCACTTGCGGAGTCAATTCCTCCATGCGCAATTAAAAAAAGTCAGGTGACTTTGCGCTATGGGACGGCAAAACCTGACTAACCAGCGGACCGATCTCGTTCCATAGCATCTGAAATGTTGTTATATAGTGCCTTATATAGTGCTATAGTGCCTATAGTTCTCTGACTCATTGTATGAATACGGTGCTTATTTGCAATGTTTTATGCGATATTTCAATTTTGCGCATTAAATTCGCAACTTTGGATGGAAATCCGGCTAATGGCAGACTGTTGACTGCTCTCTCAGGGCGGGTCTGTGATAAAATGCCAGTGTCAATCAACAATGGTGGGAGGGGCCTGCCAAAACTGTCACACTGCCAAGAATCTGTGAACAGCTTTATCTAAGAGAAAGAGCTTATAATTTATGGGGATTTTTTAAAAAAAAGGCACTGGGTGGATTTTATAGGCACACTGCCAACATACATTGATGTTCCAACACTACGTAAAAGTGAATTTTGCATCTGTTGTCCCCTTTAAGACACACAAAGTGGCTGCAATCCACACATACAGTTTACTAAAAGCTTTTTGCTCTTTTCTCTTACAGGCCTCGTGTTTTAGAGATGGACAAAGAGCTGCAGAGGCGTTCCCTCTCTTCCCGACAGAGACGTCATGACGGAGACAGTTCAGAGAACTCATGGAGGAGAGCTGACGAGAGAGAGCCAGGCTCACGATACACACCTGACCACGCACCTGCTCGACGAGTCAAAATGAGACGTCACTGAGACGCAGTCAGGACTCAATGCTGATCTCCTCAGATGCCTTGACGTTTGCTCGAGGGGACTGGAAGCCAACAGAGTGACTCAGTAAAAGAGATGCTTCTGGTGTGGGTGGATTCAAGGACATTAGGCAGCGGCTGCTGTACTTATTAAGAGGCTTTATCTATCTATTCAGACATATCATTAAGATCCACTATATTTTGTTCTGTGTGTTTAAAGGAAACTTATGGAATAAAAAGACATGTAAGCTGACTATTTGAATTCAGTCATAATTCATCAGTTTGCACCCCAGTTAACTTCATGTGCCAGTGTCATGCATACATACATACATTCACATAACCATATCAAATAAAAATATGTCTTGGATTTTTGAGAACTGCTCCTTTAAACAGAAACATGTTTTTTTTTTATTGTATTTTTTTGGCTTTAAGAGTTTGGATACATTCTGGCAATCACAGGCAATCAATGTTTTTAAGTCAGAAAAAGCAAGAGGGAAAATAAAAGGAAATTTTGTTCATGCTGATAGACTGACTAAAGTTAGTAAGATGATTATAAAATGTATTTGATTTGCATACAGTGGCTTATCAGTACAAGATCAAATCTAAGGCCTAGAATCTTTGATATGCTTGACATGCACAATATTAGTTTCCAATATTTCTAAAAATGGGATAAAAAGTTACATTAGTCATCTCTTCATTTGAATGTTGTTCTTTCTGTTCTCGATGCTTATTTCTTTTCTCCCCCATTTAAGGGTGGTGTTGCCATTATAACAACTTCTGGTTTCACAACCATGGTGTATTTGTTTTGGCTCTTTATTTCTGAAGAAAAGAATTAATTCATGGCAACATTACAGCTGAAATTTGAGACCTGTATAAGACTGTCATAATGGCAACAGTGTGTGTTTTATTAATTTATTTGTTTCTGAGGTTGAGTGGAAGTGAAGAAAATGTCGAAGAAAGATGATAAAGTGTCTTTCCCATTGCAGGTGTTCAACAGAAAAGTGCATTTGACTACATGAGACTCTATATCTACTTTGTATTTAAAAGGCTGACAGATGAGACTATTTTTGTTTAAATCAAGTGGAGTAGATTAGACTGCATAAAAGATTAAAGGGAGATGTTCTGTGTGTTCTTGGAAGATTCTATGTTTGTTCTTTATTTTTCTGGTTCTATTGAAGTTGAGATTATTAATATCTGTTGTATTTTGTAGCTAACTTTTAAATACCAAAACAATCTTATTCAGTCTTTCCTAAAACTCCTTTATTACATGTTACTTTTTAAGAAAGATAATTTTGCGTTGTCCATTAATATGGAGTAGGAACATCATTTTCTGTCTACATTTATTTTAACAGATATAAAAAAGGTTTACATTTTTGCTCCAAGTCTTATATTTATAATTTACGCTATTCTCTGTTTTATTCAGTTCAGAAATAAAAATGTAAATATTTAGTGTGGCTGGATCTCTGTGCCACTATGCCATCTTGAATTGTTGGATAACTTATTTACCTCAATGTACCCACTGTTTACCCAATAAATGTCCCACATGTTATTTCTTCAAGCACTGGTTGTAAGTGGAAAGAGTGGCGATTGTCCACTAGATTGTATAAGAGAATTCTCCACCAGATTTTTTATTGAAAACTATAGTAGGTTGATTACAACATTGTTTGTGGCTAGTTATTGTTTTACATATAAATTTTGGGGGGTGGGCATTACTGTTTACAGTTCATAGAAGAGTGATAAAACCGCACCAAATGTATAACCAATGTACTCATTATGAAGCTATAATTTTAATAAATAATATAGTTTACATATAAATAAAAATGTAAAACTTTTATTAAACTGGATAATATGGAATATATTTTAAATAATTTATTAGCAGAAAATACAATCAAGTACTAATGTACAAATTATTATATTAAGGGTTCTTTGTTTCGCCATGCAAATGAAACAACAGATTTATTATATTTTTAAGAAAAATGTACGTTCCATTTCCTACAATGTAACCACGTTTGCATTACACAAGCAATAAAATAACTAAATGTCACAGTATAAGAAAATATAACACGAAATGATACCATTTATGGTATTTTAAAAAAAAAAATGAAAAAACGTACAATATGTAGCCGCCCCGTTAAATTAAAAGTTATATAAGATATGCTTTTTCATGTTTGTCCATGCATCGAAAATCCATAGAAACACAATCACCGTGAAGTTGTGACGTATGGAGATACTGTCCTCTCATTGGTCCATCTGTACGTCAATCAGCGGGATAGTGACGCGTGAGGTGTTTGTTATAGGTGAGAGGGCGAGTGTGTGCTAGACAAAACTACTCAATTTGGTACTATACTCTACTCTAATGGCTCTGAATTGACACTACCTTATAAAGGTAAGTTAGCTGTTTAACTCGTGATTAGGACTACAAACTGATAGTTGTGTGACATCAATAGGCGTGTTATTTTTCTGCGTCGACAGCTGGTGAAGTTAGCAAACGCTAATAACAAAGCGAAGCACTATTGTTTGATTCGGTTTTAGTGTAACTCTTGAACTGCAGAAATTAATTATTCGAATATCTGGTAGTTATATGTGGTTCAGTGTAATATTTAACAAGGAAAAACGTCTTGTAACACGTGTTAAACAGCACGTCTGTGAACATGACAGATTTAAACCACTGATAAGAGTTAAACTGTGTTGCATACATTAGCTAAACACAATTAATGTTATCTAGGTTTTAAAGTCCATCTGTACGCAGGCCTGCTGTCATTTAATGTGTACTAACTTAATGTGTAGTTTGCTTTTTATCTAATAACCATATAAAGATCGTTTTTTGTTTGTTTTTGTTTTTGTTTTTTTTGTCGTCTTTGAGCTGGCCAAGAACATGCTGTGCTTTTTGGAAAATACCTTTGGAATGTAGTTCTTGGCCAGCAACTGAATCTGTAAATCCTTTTGGAATAAAACATATTAAGCCTAAAAGGTATTTCTGAGATACTGTATTCACCCATGTCTTGCTAGTGTAACCTGTAGATCACAAATGGAAACGGTACTCTAATCAGGATCTCAAAATTATCATATGAATAAGTGGAGAGTTACTTGGCCACATGGGTCTAAACTTAGACCTGGTAAAGCCCCCTCCTGGGTCTGAGCTCTCTCTCTCTCTCTCAGAAATAGCCTCAGAGAGAGAGAGCTCAGACCCAGGAGGGGGCTTTATAATAAAGCATAGCTAAGAACTTCATTTGGACAACTTTAAAGGATTTCTTTTGGCACCCTCAGATTCCAGCTGAACCCAGCTGTTACACTCTATTAGAGCTTATTTTAATTGCTTGTTAATTTTTTGTCTTGTATATCTTCTCTTCCTCCTTTTCCTGTGATGTTGTAGCTGATCGAACATGCTGGTAGGCCTCCTGATGAGAAGCCTGACAAGAAGATGACAGACAGCTGGGAGGATTTAAGCTTGGTCAGTGCCTCCCCCAAGCTACTGCACAAGGGTATAGAAGGAGTGGTCATGAAACAGATTGCTGCCGCAACCAAGAAAGGTACATACTTGGGAAATACCTTCATTTGGAAGACTTGTTGCAACAAGAAATCAAAACTAACCCTATTTAGGATCTTATCCTGCTCAGTTCATCAGTGCATGCTGTTACAAACAAAAAAGATTTTTCATCAGAACTCTCAAGCTGGTCAGTGTTAACCAGAATTCATATTGCAGTTAATGGGATGGAATAGAATGGAATATATATTATTGTCCCATTTTGGGAAAATTGTCTTGTTTAGGCATTGTTGTCACTGAACATCCCGTTTCGTCATGTTATGGTTGTAAAATGGGTTGTGAATGCTGTTTTCAGTAGAAACCCTTTTTTTGGTGTTTAGCGGAGCTGTCCCAACCCATCCCGCTGCCCTCACCTGAGCCCCAGCGCTGTGACACTGTACCACCTCAGCGAAGGAAACGCATGGATCTGTGTGTGATGACGTTTGCAGAGCGTCTGCAGCAGTACTACAGAACACGAGTGTGTCTGACAGCGGAGGAGGTGTCTGTCGCACAGCAGCGAGCGTTAGAAATAGCCACAGAGATCCAGGCCTTCCTGCACTCCAAACACCCAGACATGCCACTGGGAGACATGACGCTGGCGGGGTCACTGCTTGACAACCTGCAAGTGGTTAAAGCCGACCACACCTGTCTGATCGTGCCCCTACAGGTATCTTTGTGGACCACTTGTTTACTTGTGTAAAAAAAATGTCCTGACTATACAATAGTTGCTTTCCTCTATACCTCAAAGACCCATAGAGATCCATGATATTCAGAGCCTGCAGTTTTATTACAGATAATGTATGTTGTTTGTTGTTCTTCAGAATTCCTGGGTTATGCAGATTTCATCAGATATTATTATATTGTAAAACTATATACAATATAACAATATAAATGAATTATAATATAAAAAAATCAAAAACTGAAATTAAAAAAATCTTCCATTAGCCTTTCCACTATTTTTAAATGTTTTTGGTGACCCTTTGTAAAAACCTTTGTCAGTGGTTGACCATAGGTCTGAATATGATCAAATTAATTTTTTTATTCCCTGGGTTCAGTGTATATAATATAATAATCTACTTATATTTTTTTTTTTATCGGTATGTTATATTCAACAGTATTTAAAAACAAAAAAACATCTAGGTAATTTTTAATTGAGTTTTTAATTGTCCTTTTTAATTGACACTCTCTACAATAATTCTACGATTTTGTTGACCACAGTTGGTTTAGATCATATTCAGACCGCCCTTAATATCACAACGATCACCAGTTGAATCTTTGGACCTTACAATGGCCATGTGCTTGGCCCTGAAATTTTTCTTGAGGCTGTATTTAAATTTGCTTACAAATGTGTTCCATACAGTTGGAGCCCAGTCTGTGGACGCCTATTGCCGGAGAGGACACATTTTTGGGTCACCCTCAGTATTGCATGGTTCGGCGTGAAAACCTCGAGTACTTCCCGAGGGGGCGGAGCTACTGGGACCGACATTTGCTGGGTGGATACTTGTCATCACGGCTTGTTTCTGAGCAACTAGGCAAGACGCTGATGGAATCGATGAACTGGCCATCGCTGACCGGAACACTGGAATGCGAGGTGCGACCGGTGCTTGGGTCTCCTGAGCTCAAACTGGAGATTCAAGGGTTAACCCAAAGCAGTTATGACAGTGGAGAATGCTTCTATATAACAGTGTTGCCAACAGTGCGCCTTGGCAAGATGACGCTTACAGCGCAACGAGAGATCACCGGGTCATTCGACTACGTCTGGTACCAGAGCCTATACACCAGCGAAACGGCTAGACAAGCGGCGCTTGACAAAGCAGACTCGGGGGTCAGAAGGAAGTGCCTGAAAACGCTGAAGGCGGTGTGCCGCAACTGCCCTTCGCTACGCAAGCTCAACGGCAGCCATCTTGGCAACGTCGTTCTACACATGAGTGAAAAAGAAACAGATTGGTCGGAATCAGCGTTTGCTGATAGGTTCCTGCAGGCGATCACGGAGCTAATCGGTTATCTGGAAATGGGAATCTTGCCTAGTTACTTCAAACCTAATGTGAATCTGTTTCAGGGCTTTACTGAGGATGATATTGATGAGATGGGCTTCATGCTGTACTGTGCTGTAACTGAACCTGAGATTCTGCTGATCTGATTCACTCATTCTCCTACACCTCCTATACCACAGAGTAGTACATTTATCAAAACAACTGGCATTAATGCACCTTCAACCAATGAATGTAATATTACATATCTTTTCTATAAGGTTTCTGTTCACAGTCCCCCATATGTGTATTTCCACTTACCTATTCCTTTAAGGGGATTTTGAAGCTTCATTTAACTATGCAGCACTTACCTAGTCGGAAACTTTGCTTGGATGTAGATTTTAAAGAAGTGTGAGAGAGAGAGATTTCATGGTTTAGACCATTTGTCTGTGACTTTAGATGTATTTTCTTTTGTTAATAGCCTGTTCTGAGCTCTGTGTTGACCATGAGTATATGTTCTACTATTTTGCTTTTTGGAGCAATGGCAGTAATCATAGCCAATGTATTGAGCAAATACTTCGTATTAAGACAATAAAGCAGTAATGCATTGAATTTGTTGAAAATATTTTTTCTATACGTTTTTGTCAGTTTTTCTTGCTTACAAAGTAGCAAAACTACTGAGTGTGTTTAATTTGGGAAAATGTGTGTTGAGGGTTGGCTAAACCTTTATAAGTGTTGTTTTGCCTACATTCTAGCCATTCGTCAATACTAGCTTTAATGGGTAAGAAAAGAGAAATAATCAAACAAAAAGTTAATATGTGAAGCAGGTTTCCCTGTATGCATCTTATAACTTGCCAAAAAGTTTGGTTAAAAAATAAATAGAACAAACAACAAAAATATTGGCAGGATCAAATTTCACACCAATCCTACACGGCTGAAAGGGTTCTTATATGAATTCTTGTTTGCTACTGGGATGTGTGTCTAAATAAAGATTGTTCACAATTTTCACAGTTGTTTGTGGTGTTACTTCTGCTTGTAATATCCATTAGTATGAATTACATGCCTATCATTCAAAGTGTTTCTGTATGCTATAGTTCCTCTTTCAGTTTTTATTTTGCTGCTATTGTGAAAATACAATAAACACAAGTCCTGGTTTATGAGAGGTCAAATAAAAAAATATGGCGTAACCGCTGGGTGTAAACTATCAGTTAACAGGCCACTTCCTTTATAGAAATGTAATAAGATTCTGAATACAAAAATACCATAAACATTAACGTTTATGTTTATTTGGCAGAAAAAAAAAATGAAGTAAAAACTGACATAATCCTTTAGGTCACTCACTTTTAAATGTTATGGAATGACCTAAAGAAAAGGGTATTTGTAATGTCAAAATAAAGTCAAAAATGAAAAGAGGCTTACTTGCCTGTACAGAGTTCCTAATGTTACACTTTAATTTTTAAATGAATTTTAGTAAGGAAGTGGCAGTGAAAGGATTGTCTGGTTAAAATAAGTTTGTTTACTAAAATTAATGTATTTGATTTATATTGACACGTTAAGAAAAATGGCAAGCTTAATATTGTCATTGTCTGATGGCCGCTGACATTTACAAGAGACCCAAAAATGTAATAACACGCCTGCACATTTGATTTTTTTTTTCCACGCTTATTTTGAGGAATTGGTTTGAGGCGGAAACAAGTCGAGATTGAGCTGGTTATGATCACTCCCACCCCCACCCAGAGGTGTCACATGGCTAACTATGGCAAAAGCTGCTTCTGTTACTGCTCTCCGGAAAGCGCTTTAATGTTTGTTTACTTCTAAACAACGAGATAAATTAACATAAAAAGAGCAAAGGATTATTCGTTTGAATTGCTCCCGCTTCCGTCAGCGAACACCAGCAAGTTCATTTATACGTGAATTATTCTGAACTGACAAGTCAGTTTTCATCACATTGCGTTTATGTCATGGTCTGTATTGTGTGTCAGGCATGGCATTTTTAAATCGGTGTGAACTGGATCATTTCATGCTTCTTGTGGTTTCAAATTAGTTGTTATTCTCTCTTAATGCGGCGATGGATCACCGTTTACTAGTCATTGGAAATACGTAGTAAAGGATCTTCTGCACTTGATCAGGACAGATATTTTGACAGCACTTTGAAGATGCCGGTTTCAGGGGTGTAAAGTATGTGAGTGATAAGTTTCGTTAAAGTATTATTTTGTGGAATTAGTACTTCAGTACTCTTAATTATAGTTTCAAGCCTTTTTTATTTCAATACAATTTTAGACTTTTGGTGTACCAAATACATAGGTTGTCATCGCTTAAATCTTCACACAAAAACAAAAGCTGTTACTACAGAAGAGTAACAAGTCTTGTCTTTCAAATGGACATACTGCAGTTTTTATTTAAATTTTGTTTGAAACAGCCAATAAAATCCATTTAATTGGCCACACTGGTCCATTTGTCCTTGTGAAGAGATTTCAGAAATCACAACATATAGTGGCTGACCTAAACCCATGCCTTTTATTTTATATTTTATTAGTGAAAAATGGACAAACTTAACGAATATAAATAGGGTATATTATAAAATCTATAACTATAAAATCAGATGCTGCTGAAGCAATGAAGTTGAACATTTCATGTCACAGGACATAGGTTTCATCTGTAGCGTTAATAGCCTTAACTGAAGACATCATGAAAATCAGAATTAAATGTGGAAATGTTTTGACAGTTTTTTAACTAAAGTGTAACATCACAATACTTTTTACACCCCTGTTTGGTTTGTTTGAAACTTTTTACCACCATGATTAGTTCTCCAGACTTGGTGGCTTTCACTAAAGAAACAGATTTCAGTGAAATAGTCAAAGACCCATTAATACTTCCAGAGGAACTGTCTGTTCCCTTGTATCCCTACACTGGGGACACCACCCCATGGTCCAAGATGTCTGGAGCTAATTTTAAGAAGGACTTCGTTCTTTTATCAGAGTTTTCAGAGCAAGTTGGGCCCCAGCCTTTGCTTACGGTTCCCCCTGAAACCAAGGCATGCGGGACATTTGATTTGAACCACTTCTCCCTTCGGATCCTGTCCGTGGACTATCAGACCTCGCTCACTGGCCCGGCAGGTTGTGGCTCTTTGAAACTGAACATTGTAGAAGACTCAAAGGTAGTTTTAGGTGATTCTGGAGAAGGAGCGTTTGCATATGTGCACCACCTTACACTCTATGACTTGGAGGCTCGAGGGTTTGTGCGACCTCTCTGCCTTGCCTATGTATCGTCTGATGAGAATAAAATCATACAGCAGTTCCAGCAGCTTTCTGCAGAGTTCTCCAAAGTCTCTGAATGTTTAAAAACAGGGAACAGGAAGAACTTTGCAAATGAACTGGAGGTAAAACTGAGAGATTTGGAGTATACAAGAGTCATGTTACTTAGAGAAATAGAAAGAGAGTTAAATAATGCATCAGTAATGTGCACCAATGAAAGGGAACGTATGTTGAATGGTATACCTATATTAGAGAGAAGTACAGAAGATGTGAAACTGAAAGAGAAATCTCACAAAGATGAATTGAAATTACAAGACAAAGACAAATGTGAGATTTCAAGAAAGGTGGAAGTAGGGTGTGAAAAAGGGAATAGGTCATGTATTACTCATGATAGAGAGGAACAATTTGGAGAGCGAAGGAAGAACAAGCAGGATAAAGGCTCTTGCCCAACACCATTGGCTAACAAAGGTGATGAACTGGCAAGTGTAGAAAAATCCATTCAGGAATACAAAAGCCTTCTAAAACAGGTCACTTCCTACCGAACCAGGAAGCTTAGAGACTCTGAATACTCTCCTTATGAACCAGATGACCTCACTCATTCTTTCGAGTTCGACCTGGATAATTTAAGCAGTCATCTTGCTGGGGCAGTGCTAGAATGTAATGTTTTTCCTTGCACGGACACACCCTCGCATCCTCTGAAGCTAATTAACTCTGTTTCATCTTGCCGATTTGACAAGTGTCTGAAAACTCTCAAGGAGTTGTGTGATGACTACTTCCACCAACAGGCTCTACAGCAACTAAACTCCATTGAGAGGTCATTCAGAGGAGACACGTGCCATCTCTACTCACAACAATTCTGCCGCAATCTTCTCCGCAATCTCAAATCTACCAATTTCTTATTTGAGGATCCATGTGACTTGGCAGAGGACGTGGGTTTACAGATTGGAATAGCTGGTCAGCATTCAGGCCGACAACCTTCTTTTCTTCCTGCACCATCAATTCTAAGTGAACCTGTCAGTCTTGAGTCATATGTCTCCTGTGTTGAAATGGTGCCAATCAAACTAGATTTGGGTGGATCTACCCAGTTTCCGGCTGTACCCAGCTCCCCACCCGAGGATAACCTACCCCTAACATCCTCCGCAGCAAATGGAATGGAAAATGGGGGCGTAGTTTCAGCTTCGGATTGCCAAGAAAATGTGGAAATGTGTGTTTCAGGTTTGATGAAGACCAGTATGAGTAGTGGAGATAGTATTGAGGTCTTAGGGATGGAGAAGTCCTTCAGATCCCAGGGTTCAAATATACTAATGGATACAGAACTGCAAAGACCTCCACCTTTGTCCACTACAGCCATGCTGGAAGGTCTAAGGCAAGGGAGGGTAACTACCAAACGGACTTGCAGTGAAGACAGCATTGAGGTGCTTTGCACAACAGAATCCATCCTACCAGAAGACCTGCGTGCTTCATACCCTTGCGCAATTGATGAGGAAAGCCCAGAGCAAGAGACTGATGAGAAAGACATGTCTCAAAACCAAGAGGACAAACAAGTTGAGTGTGTTTACGGTGTGGGAATTGAAGTCCTTGGAGATCATGGAGGCGACTGTATGGAGTCACCGCAAGATTTTTATCCTGCTAGCACCTTAACCCCACCTGACTGTCCTATGACTTTGATCCTTGGTCGGTCAAGGTCCCAAGATATTGGTCATGCATCAGAATTAATCCCTCTCACATTGTTAGATGAGCCCTGCCTGATAGTACCTGATGATTTGTCAGACTGCTTCAGCTATCGGAGCACCACTGCCTCTACAACCTCAGAATGCAATTTTCCTGTTTGTCTTCCAAGGAATAAAAGAGGTGGGAGCAGACGGAGACGTGGCCAAGTAGGGCGAGCAGCATTGCAGTTCTTGCGACAGTTTCCCTTTGCAGTCCATGCAGTGTTTAGTCTTCTGAGTGGCCGAACTTTGGTAGTACTAGGCAGCGAGGAGGTTGCAGTGAGGCAACTGGTTACAGCACTGTCTATGTACATGCCACATCTGAGTAGATGCAGAGACAGCATTCAACCTTGGACTTCTACGCCACTGCAGCTTACCGACCTGCTCAACTGGAAACTTATCGGCTTTAACAGGTAACATTTACTATGCATCTTAAACTTGTTTGACTTCCTGTTTTCAAAGGGTAAACTCTGCAGGAATGTATCTGGTTGTTAAGTCCGACATATGTCACTGTTTCTGGGTCAAAACACTTTTTCAAATCACAAAATCAAACCACAAATCATGCTAACATACACTCGTTGGCTGTAGTACTTAATTTCCTACCTGATCTCATGACAAAAATGCATCTCTGGGAACTTTTTCGCAAGACGCGAAATACGTACTGGAAAACAGCTAAAACGGCATGCTTGCGATTGCGTTTTTACGTCACATTCGCTTTTGCTCATACTATTGGGTAGGTTTAGATGTATTGTAGATGGTACGGTATTTTACAATGTCACAGAGCAATAGACTTATAGCGCCACTCAATGGACATTTCAAGTCAGAACTGCGGTGACACCTACAAAACCAATGTCATATAAAAACAACCATATGTATGAAAAAAAACGGGAAAAAAACCCAAACTTTTTAGCACCACCCAGTGGACATTTCACATCGAATATGAAACGTACCTATTTCGCGTCTTGCAGAGAACATACATTTTCATCATGAGACCAGATTAATTTCTTTATTTCCATACTGAATCATTAAAATATTGGTTTGGAGAACGTATTACACAAAGAATTTTAGAAAATTTAGTTTAAAGAGATAATTCACCCAAAAATGAAAACTCACCCTCATGTCGTTCCAAACCCATAAGACCTTCGTTCATCTTCAGAACATGAATTCAAAATAAAATCATTATTTTTGTTTTCTCTGAGCACAAAAATATTATAGTAGCTTCATAATATAATGGTTAAACCCCTGATGTCACATGGACTATTTTAACAATGTCTTTTCTACATTTATGGGCCTTGAATGGGTCAGTTGCGTTGCTGTCTATGCAGGGTCAGAAAGCTCTCAAATGTCATTGAAAATATCTTAATTTGTGTTCTGAAGATGAACAAAGGTCTTATAGGTTTAGAAAGACATGAGGGTGAGTAATTAATGACAATTCTCAATTTTGGGTGAACTATCCATTTAAAGTTGTGCTATAAATGTTTATAAATGGCTGTTAAAATTGAGTAGAGGCTTGGATCCAGAAACAAAGGTAGGTCAATGTCATGACTTATCAAGCAGACCTTCAGGTGCAGGGTTGAATGCCACTGCTATGTATCATAAACATTGTTTTTCTTGGTCACCATTTTATTACAATTTTAACAGCTATCATTAAGATAAAAACAGTATAGATGGTTGGCTAAGTTGAAGCTATCTTGACCATTTGT
>JAUZSZ010000075.1:21112975-21125421 GCA_034780575.1 Labeobarbus marequensis | reverse complement strand
CTAGCCTGCCTCTCTCCAGTGATGTTCTGACCTTTCATCACAGCAGAGAGCAAGGGATCATCCCAAGGCAGCACACTCAGACTGCAGCCAAAAAAAACAACAACAAAAAACAATTGCAGGTCACAATTGAACAATTAGTGTATTAGCAAGCAACTTCTTTAAACTAGAAAACCGAATGAAAGCCAGTGATGATTAGAATTTCCTTTTTGGATGAAATTCTTTCAAGAAGCTTTTCCAAATGCAAGTGATGTTGCGGTGTTACCTTTTTGGCAATGTGCAGTATGAAGGAAGAGGAACCTTCTTGTAGAAAGACTCAAGCTGCTTTATAAAAGAGCCAGAAAAATCAAAGCCAACTAAAACCGTCCACACCTTTGTCATAAATCTGGAAGACAAACACAGTTTAAGAAAACGCAAACCCCAAGTAAACACGCAAAAGAACTTTTGGTTGTAGCATTACCTCCACAGGAGCATTGACACTGTTTCAGATACAGTGTTAGCAGCATGTATATTTCTGCAAGGGAGATATAACACACTAAGAGCTGTAATTATAAATTACATTGTAAAGACTGGTCAGAATGCGCAATAGCGTAAAATACATTACCCAGGAGTCGTGTGGTTGACAAAAAGCTTAATAGCCCCTAGCAGCATCACAACACAAGCCTTTGGATTCTCTTTCTTTGCTTCATTCAAAAACATTTTGATATGTTGACTCACAACAGTGTAACTGCAAAATCAATAAAGAACCATTTTAGCATATCAAGCACTCTGGTTTTATGCACTGATTACAGAATTTGTTAATTATAATTAGTGGTGTTTGGCTAGAATCACTATTATTATTGATTAGAGGCGGGCGATATAGCAAAAATATCATATCCGTTTTCTTTTTTTCAGGAAAATCATGATTCATGATCTTATTCTTTTTATGTTGGTTTTACTATTTTGCAAGTTGTCTGAACAGTACAGCCAAACTAATTTCCCCATTTTAAAAACAAAGCCTTAGGTAACAAAATATACCCAGATGGCAGAGCATCTGTTTGCTTTCATTATTTTAAAAAAGCACAACATTTCGTTGTTATTGTGAGTGCGCACAAATAAACGTAGAGTCTTTACAGATTCAAAAGATGCATTACTCTTATCTGTATGAGCAAAAATGACTGAGTATTTTAAAAGTGAGCACACCAGTGCCTCCATCTGTCCTGCAGAGAGCGCTACTGTTCAGCTTCCACACTTCGTACAGACACTTCAATAACGCACTTTTTCTAGGTTAACATTAGATTGAGCGGCCATGTAAAGTTGCTACTACGTATATCTTTCAGATGAAAAGCCATATTTGAGGTCGATGAATGATAGGTGAGCGTTTGGATGTCCTGCCCGATCCACTATATTACCACAAAGACTAGTCGCTAACGACCTGTCCGTCATGGACTGCATGACCTCACGGTCACCACAACCTGTGGATTTTTTTTTTCTGCGACCAAACCTCTTCTCGTCGACTAATAGGTAGTCGACTATTAGGGGGCAGCCCTAGTTTATATGTGAACCTTGTGTGTTTTTGACAGTACCAGCGCAATCAGACGTGAAAGATAACAGTCTAGTAATCAGGTGCTGTTTGACAGGCTTTATAGTCTGCACACGCTCAGAAACTGCATATCAGAATAGCACGCAAATTAAATGTTTAACTGGCAAGGCTTAAGCACATGCAAATAATGTGCTTTTGTGACTGCAAAATAAGTGCAGTGTCCCATTAGTGTAACACTACCACTCAGTTAACATTGTATGGGAATGTATGTCGCGTTATACAGTATATTGAGACGGAGGCGCCAGAACTGCAACTGATAGAATGAGCACTGTAGCACACAACTACAATATTTCTTCAAAAGCAGATCGGAGACATTTTAATAGTCCATGATCAAAAATCATGATATCACAAACACCTAATATTGACCATACTTGGATAAACTCTTGCTACCATAATTTAAAACATGTTTATTTCCTACCCAAATTACAATCCTTAAACCAATTTCCTCAATTCCACCCACATAATTTAAATAAAACAAACTGTGACAATTTCCAATTTAAGAAACACATTTTTTTAGTTTACTAATTTTATGATAATATAACTAGCAAAATACAAATGGCAACTTTTGAAAATAATGTAAAACAAGAATCACTCACTCATACTCCAGCATTTTAAAGTGATGTTTATAGCATCCTTTACAGCCGATGGTTTGACTCTGTGTAGTGCTGTTAATGTTGCGGTGACAGCTGCACCTACAGCTCGCTGAATGGTTGAGACTCTCAAACCCCAACAAAAAAGTTGCATACTTCATTGCCAAACTACCAGCAAATTTCTGAAGTGAAGTTTCTACCAGATAAACACAAATGATTCAAATATTTAAGCTGGCAAAGGGACAAAGAGACAATAAATCTGCAGTTTAGTCAAGTGAGAAAACATACCTGCACGTCGTAGGTCTGAATCCATATCCAGTGGGTCAAAGGTGAAGTTCAATTCATGCAGAAATCCCATCAGACTCTTGTCACGGAGGGCTTTCCAGTAGACGCTGTGCTTATGGGCATTACAGTGGCAAATCCCAGGGATGGTCCAGAGCTCGCACTGTTAAATCAAACACAAATGTGGGCTTGTTTTTAGCCTGGTATGTATTAAATCAGTAAGTATGGCCAAAATAAAACAAACCAGGAACGTCTAAATAATAAAACGCCTTCAGGAAAGATTAGTTAAAGTAAATCTATGTGCATGATAGGCAAGCTTAGCTTGGGAGGAAAAAAAAAAAAAAAATCAGGGTTACAGGCAACTAAAACCTAATTTTACACAAGTTACATAGATTCTTACATAAATTATCATGAAAGACACATTTTGCTTTTGACATGCATTAATCAAGCGTGTACATCAATATTTGTATTGTATATACTCTTTAGCTTTATTGCTACTCAATATATGAAGCTTATGAAAGAGGAATTTGTGGAGGAGGACAAAGGTTTCAACAGAGGTCATGCAATATATGTAAGGGTTAGATTTGTAAGCATGGAGAAGTTAATCACTCAGTCACTCAAATGCAAGGCCTCAGATAACTTATGAGCACAGGCCTCTTCATTTTATCACACGCTTTATAGAAGACTTTGATATTTTGTTCTTTTTATCTCTCTTCTGTCTCTCTCTCTCATGTTTCAAGTTTAATCAGCAAACGCTGTGTAAACAATGCTTCTTTCTGTAGTCAAGGTCAGTACTCCTGGGGAGAGTCTAGGGAGTCAGATACAATGTTTTTAATTAAAATTTATTCACATATTTTAGATAAGTCTATTTTGAGATGGTGACAAAAATCAATGTGGATAAAGTTTAACCAGAAAGTGTACATATATAATAAATGTAGGAGGCCATATGACAGTATGTTAATACTGTTTTACTTTAGAACTCATTTTTGTAGCTCTCTGAGGCATGTTTCAGTTGTGAGATACTACCCTGGATCATGACCCCAGATCAATCTTTTTTAATAGCCTTGCCATTGTGTGGGCTGACTTTAAATTTTACAAGTGAATTTCCAGTTTCATTTCAGTAGCTCCTTTATAATAAGAATCTATCAGAGCACAAGGTTGCACCAGTCACTTTGTGGTACAATTAAAAATGATATATCTCACTAGCTTGCAGTCTGTCACCCTTACAAAGAAAGCAAGGAGATAAACTGCATAACAGTGGAAGCTGCATCTGGCACTGTGTCCAAAATTAAATACTTCCCTACTATAAATAATATGCAAAAAACAGTACGCCAAAAGAGTAGTATGGTGAATTCACAATATACATAAAACAGTAAGTGAAAACTTATATAAATAAGTCACAAAACAGCCTAATGGTCCCAAACAATTATTCACCTCTTCTATGCAAAAATGTAATTCGCTTTTGTCTCCTAACAACCTGACATTTGCATATAAGTTTCCACTAACATAAACCCTAGGTTACTTTTAGGTTAGAAGCCAGTGAACTCACCATGGATGCCAGTTTGTCACAGATGTAGCAGAAACACTGATCACAGTGCTTTGCATTATCTTGTAGAGGTCCTGAAACGTCCTGCTCTGCTCGACTAGAACAAGCAAGCACACAAAGGCACGTAAACACTCACAGACACAACACAAGTCCTTTACACAAGAGTGGCCGCACTGTTTTACTGACCAGAATGCCAGGGTGCAGTCATATCTTGCATGTGGAAACACAGTTGCAGTTTGGGAGTATGTGATGGCCAAGTCTTCATCCAACTCTTCAATATGTTTAGATACATCTGAGATCAACAAAGAGAAACAGAGATATTACAGTGCTACTGAAGGATTACTATATTCATATACCATAGTATTTATGGTACACCATGGTACTCTGATGAACTTTTAAAGAGGTACTACCATGATTTAAGAAAAAAAATGTATTACCATAGTCACACACAAAAAATATAAACACACACGGCATTCCTGTAGCACATGTAAAAGACAATATGGTATTGCCATATGATACATACGGTACAAAACCGTGGCTCTTTTATGGTAACGTACATGTTTTGTTAGTGTCATGTTTAAATACAAATATAACGCATATTACCTGCTTCGTTCCTCTCATTTTCAATGATCAGCACAGAAGAATCGTCGTGGGACCTCAAAAAGTCACCTTCATCATCATCATCATCTTCATCTTCATCATCGCTCAAAATGATTATAGGTATGTTGTGCTCCGTCCTATAAAACATGACAGACAATGAGAAGAAACAACCTCTAATACCAAACTCACTCAGCTGACATGGTGTACGTTTCATATGAAAATCTTTCAAACTAACTTGGTTCGAATTATTTTGTAGCTCAGTCAGAAAACTTACATGTTTTATCGGATGAAGCGTCGGCGCGTTCAAAGTTTGGCGCTTCAGCTGGATCGCGTGACTCTGACGAAAACGGAAAAATGTTGTCAGCTTTACCAGAAGCTCTCCAAAACACGCCCACTCCAAGAAAAATCCGCTCAAAACGTTCACTGCCAAAAAAATAAAATAAAATAAAAAAGTGATAGTATTAAATTGCCATATCAAATAATAAGATACATGACAACGAAATAGTGACAAAATAAAATGTTTTAAGATGTATAATAATAAAATAAATAAAATAATAAGATTAAAATAATATGTTATTTTTTATTATGAAAATCCAAAGATATTATCTGCTGAATATGTTGTTAATTTTCTTATATTGAAAGCAAAATTCTTCATTCATACGCAACATGGCTTACATCTCCTTTGCTTTCCCCCTTTTTCTCTGAATTTGATTTTCTTGTTTCATCTCTTAGACTTACAAATAACAAAAAGAGTTTCAAAAATTTTTTGATGCACTACGACAGCTTTTCTAGAATGATGTAATTTTATTTTTGTACTTTTCTGTATAGATAATACCATAATTTGATGTACGCAAATCCAGAATATTCTTTTCTATCCTTTTCTATAATTGTTTTATTTTATTTATTTATTTTGTATTTTTTCGCAGGAATATATTCATGTCTTGTTTCACATTTCTTGTATATTTGTACAAATTTTGCAATACAAAAAAAAAAGAAAAGAAAAAAAAGAAAATGAACCGGAAAAGGAGAGTGTGCTGGACACAGGTCAGGATTTAATGGAGGCTTTGCCCAAAAATTGTATCGAATTGGAAATCAATTTAACACAATTAAACTAGATATATTACGGCTGTCGCGAATAAAAGTGAAAATAAAATTTAATGAAAAATGTCGATTGCGGCATTTGAATTTATATCTGCTCAATTTGCCACCGTTTTCTTTATACTCGTTTTTACAGCGTTGAGCATTATAACCAATCACAGACGACTGTGTTGAGTTTATGGCCAATCAGAGGCGTTCAGATTAGTCATCGCTGAAACGAGTTTATTTCAGAGCGCTCGCTCACAGCCTGAATCTTACACTCTCGCAAATTCTAGACAGCTTCATTATAACGGGATTTATTTAAAGTGGTTTTAAACTAGCGCTAGAATAAAGTTAGTGATAATGTTCTCTGCTCGATTTCTTTGAACAACCGACATAAAAGCGTTATAACTTGCAATGTTTTTATTAAATTGTGATCACGTTTAATACAAATTCAGTCGTATTAAAACATATTTAATGACATATGCCACCCATCTGGTTGATGGATGTGCGTAGTTTACACTGTCTTTCACCCTGGAGTTCGTTCACCCTCCGCCTAGGCTATAAGAGGCTATGTCAAATATTTGTTAAGCAGTCAAGAAATTAACAGACACAGACAAGACAACATGCATCGTTTTCAGTTTCGACAGCAAAAACAAACCAATTCGAGTGCAGATAAAACTGCCCAGTATGCGTGATAAGCAAAGTTAGTGCAACCAGCAAACTTTTTGTGTTGACAACATAACAGAAAATGTGTCTTTCGTGATAAAAATGCGCTTACCTTTGTGTTGCGCTATAACTCAGAACAGAACAATACTAATCAGACTTTAAGGTCAAAGCCGAGATGGCTGCAGAACATCTCTGGTGTGTACAGTTCATAATAACTGCCAACTAGTCTGTTTTTTTAAATATATGTCAAAACATCACATTAATCATTTTTAATTGTTCTACAAAATGATAAGGGCAAGCTTGTGCTTTGATTGTTTTCACAGAACTGCTGAAGCGAAATATGCAGGGTCACACAGTGTACTGAGAAAAATCTTTTCTGTTCACTTTATTGAGCAAAGCGACAAAGTCAAGAGGACAGCCATTTCTTCTGATCCGTCTCTGGCAATCAGGTCTCAATTTTTATACATCATTCTTATCAGCTCTTGACCAGTGAGCATGCAACTCCAATTTCAAGTTCAAGTTTCACCACACCTATTGGCCACAATTAAAGAACACTTGCACCTGTTTTTATACTATTTGTGGAATCCCACCAGGTGGTCTATTTTTTTTTAAATAACTTTTAATTCAGTCTTTTCTGAGGGTCAAACATTGCCAGGGGACATACATGTTTCAGATTCTGATGGCAGTTTAATAAATAAACAAACTGCTTTGTTATGATCATCTGTTTGATGGAAAATACCTGTATGTACAGTTAATGTTCAGATGGAAATGACCTAGATTTGCAGTTTTAAAGTAATTACTTACACAGTCTTGTAATTACTTCTACAGCTTTTTATTGTAATTCAGATAAAATACAACAATAGCGACCTGGTGTCTAATGTTTTCTTTATTCCTTTCAAAGGCAGGAAACAAACCCAACTGAAATATATTGCTAATTCACAAATTTGTGTAGCATAAACAAAGGTTTGTGCCACTGTATTAATTGGTAATTTTGGAATTTTATTTTTAAAGAATGACACAACACAAAAAATAAATACAAACATTTTATACACACACACACATATATATATATATATATATATATATATATATATATTAAAGCATTTGTTACAAGACATATTCAAAATATGCATCAGAAATTCACAGTTAAGCTCAAGAAACCGTGTCACACAAGTTTACTAATACAAAATACAGGAATTTGATTTATTCAGAAACTTGATGTTGTGAGGTGACTCCATCTTGTTCCGTTTCTGGTTTTGGGGATCGATATTTTTCCCAGGGATGTGGTGTTTCCTGGCCAGGCATGAACTCCAGCCATTGTTTGTAAAAACCACGGAAGCCGTCAATCTTGTCCAGGTAGGTGTTTCGTGATTTTAACTGAAGAAAGAAAGATAAAAGGCATAATTAATCCATAGTAGTCCATTACAATCCTGCTCATAGCGCAATAAGGTGAAAAACACTCACAAAGTACATGCATTTGATTTTACTGAACCTAGGAGTGCTTTTAAATTAAGTGAATAAATAATAATTAAATGTAATAATTACACTCCTTAAATTTCTTATGTTATTTCATTAATTCATTATAGCTCACTTTTCTTACATTATTTCTTTTTACCTTACTTTTTTATCTATTATTTATGCTTACTGCACAGCCGAATAGCTGATCAGGTTTATATTTCACTTTGTATTCTGTATATAACTGTGTATGTGACAAATACAAATCTTGAATCTTACATCTTGCTTGATATGAGATTGTCTCATTTTCAGTTTCAGTTTCTAACCTTGTCATAGGAAGGAGGATACTGAGATGCAAACTCCAGCTGTCTGATGATGACATCATTGGGCGGCACTTGCATTTTGTGCATGTGCAGAAGAAGTTCGTGCAGATAAGCGTAGTCCAAATGCTTAACCGCCCGGCTGATCAGGGCACTGTAAACATGAGTGTTCGGCACAAGTCCACAAGACTGAAAAAAAAGAATGTAAATGATGTGTAAAAAAGAGAAGAAAAAAAAAAAGCACCTTCAAATATTTAGAAGTTGGAAATAGTTGATAATTGTAATAAAAAAAAAACCTTAAGTATATTAATAGTGAAAATTAATAATAAAAGGATTAGTTTTCATACCTCCATTTCAGTAAGCAGTTGCATAGCATCTTTTTGTCTACGGCAAGCCAGAGCAATACTACAGAACGTCTGTGCATTTGCAACCAGCCCTGTGTTAACCATAAGGGCTTTTACAGCCTAAAAAAAAATCAGTTATTATTTTTACATATTTTCATTTATGCATTTGGCAGGCACTTTATGTAATTGTATTTATTTATTATTCACTTGTGCATTTGGAAGATGCTTTCACCACTTAACTTACATTTCATTCAAATTTAAGAATCTGTTTAACATCCGCTGATCCCATGTCCTATGTTAACTGACACACTCACTTTTTCTCTATGATGGCATCCCTGCTCATTTGCCCATTCTTTGTTGTCATTGTTAGTGATCACCAATACTTAATGCAGATTTTTCTTTATCAGTATGATAATGAAACTGTAGCGTGTGGTGTAGTTATGCTCATTGAATTAGGGCTGATGAAACTCCAGTCCAGAGAGATTCCCTGGGAATCAAACTGGAACTGGAACTTTATGAACAGATGATTAAATGCATTTCTAACCTTAGCCCCGTTCAAGTCTCCAGCTTTGGCCACCCTTCTGATCATAATGTTAAAGAATGTCTCATCCAGCGTGACAGCATTCTTTTTGGCCACATTAATCAAACTTTGCACTGATTGGCTGCCGGGTTCCATGACATCAGCCAACAGTGTGATGGTTTTGATGTTGGGCTCCAGTCCATCTTTGGCCATTTTCTCCAAAAAACCTTCAAGGTTTCCAATCAGAGCAAGTCTATCTGAAGCACTGTTCACAGGTCCCAAAGCAACCACATTTGAGTGGCAAGTGCTAGGATCCAGAAGGTTTGGGAGACGGGAACTTTGTGACTGACAGGTCAGAGAGCCACTTGGTGATACAGTCAGCATTTGAGTCTCATTTTGAGATGCGTCTATTTTGCACTGATCTTTTTCCTTTGGAAGGCAGAAATCAGTCTCTTTGGCTTGTCCATGGCTCTGTGTGTGCGTGTCTACAAACAGCTCACTCTCAAATGCATCCATATCTAAGGGCTGACACGACATCTCCTCTTTGACTTTTGTCCTACGGCTTTTCCTTCCACTTGTGAGTTTTGGGGTCACTTCCTCTGTTCTCTTCAGTAGTAACGCAGAAGCCAAACCAGGATCACCTATCCCACAATCCCGTGCCACCCGCAGGAGTATGTTATAATTTTGAGTGTCTGGTTTTATTCCAATCCTAAGCATCTGATGCCACACCTACACAATAAATGACACGAAAGAAATGCTTCAAGGGATTGTTCACCCAAAAATGAAAATTTGTCTTCATTTTCTCACCCTCATGTCATTCCAAACATATAAGAGCCATAATGTTAAACAAAATTAAGAAGTTTTCTTGATGAAAGCTTCCAACTCCTGTTCTTTCAGTGAAAGTCCAAGTAACCAACCACTTTATATGATGAACAGATTTACATTTGTTAAACCCAGAAACATGCATGCAGAATTTTCATTTTTGGGTTAACTATCCATTTAAGAACTTAAAAACGATTCTAATAAGTAAGTAAGTAATATAGTACGTGTGAGTAATATGGATATACATTTTGGCAACTCAAAATATTTTGGCTGAAAACAAAATAGTGCGTATTTCGATAATAAAATTTCACAAAATACAAACTAACACCAGCGAAACGTTAATTAAATGCCATCTTTGGTTGAAACAGACTTTTTTCCCCCAATAATATATTTTTAATTGCTGAAATTTATATCCATATTACTTAGCACGTCACCAAAAAGTATGTAAGAGTAGCAATATGTAAAATCGACAGGCAGTTGCATCACTACTAATATGTGTTTCTAGTCACAGTAGGTGTGTTTAAGTACCTGTAAAGCCAGTCTGAATCCATGCAGCTTGTCCTTCACACAGCTCATCAGCAGATAATGAAATGTCTCTTGTGTGATGGGCTGTCCGTTTTGAAGCATCTCCTATACATGCATTTACACACAAACCAAATGATGTTACTGTGGTGTTAGCGCAAAATGCATAAAAATACAATAAATCATCACATCACTGGGTATTTTGACTTTAGTTAGTACCCGCAGAATTTGAAAGCACGACTTCAAATCTCCAGCAAGAGCAACTGTTTTGAGCAAAGCATGCTGGGTAATGGCACTGAGAGGGATGTTCTTCTTGAGAAGCTCTTGCTTGAGCTTCAGTGCCTGTTCCAGCCCTGACTGTTTATATGGTGATTCCGCACAAGCGTTGAACAGCGCAGTGTATGTGGCATCGGATGGTTCGATCCCTCGCTTCTTCATCTGAATGATAATATAACATACAAAGAGGGATAATTAAAGATCAAGTGTGTCATTCTTGCATCATTAGCAGCACCTAATATAAATAATGACATGTGAAAATGCATTGTCATCTTACATTATTGTACAGCTGGAAGGCTTTCTTTAGGTAGCCGACACGTCCACATCCGCCAATGAGCACAGTGTAATTGTACTCCTCAGGCTGTAACCTCTCACCTTTGAGCATATCAGCCTCAAACAGAACCAATGCCTCAGCCAGCTGCACACACACACACACACACACACACACACACACACACACAACAAAAAAACAATAAATTAAAATGTGTATTGGTTTATATGGAACAGAGAGACAACATTTCATATATACTTGCATTCTTATTGCACTTGTACAAAAAAAAATGGTAATAAAGAACTTATTGCTAAAATAATACTTTTAAAATGCATACTTAAGTGCATACACACTTAAGTGTGAAACAAATGTGTTTTTTTGCCTGTTCACTGAAATTAAGTAAAAATTTTATTCTAGCTTAAATTTATATTAAATGCAATTAGTTTAACTTAAAATTTAGTTTTTTAACCCACATAAGTAGGACTTAAGTACATATTTATATGTAATTTCATAATTACTTACACTGTCTATTTTAAAAATATTTGAAAGTCATTTGTATCGAAACTTGTATGTCATGTATTTTAATATATTTGTAATGACAAAATTACAGTTTAGTAAAATATATTAACTTTAAACATAACATTGAACAACACACTACAGTTAAATTCTAAGTTTAGTATGTTAGTCAGCACATAAGTGTACTTCTTTAAATCTTTAAATGAAAACTACTGCAAAGTGTACTTTTAAGTGTACTTAAGTGTTTTAAGAAACGGTAATACAAGTGCACTCTCTCTTGAAGTGCATTTAAGTGGCCTTTTAATTAATATTCTATTACCTGCAAATACAGTTTTAAATATTATTTTACGATTTAAGTACATTAAATACAATTAAGTGCACTGCTTTTTCACAAGGTCTGATCCCATCACTGCCATCATAGTACTGCCACAGTAAGGCTAAGTGTTATGAAAATCAGATAGTTTTGACAACGTACTTTGTCTTCTTTGATGAGCCGTTTGCACTGGAGGAAATACCAGTAAGTCGTATTTTTCCGACCCGTTTTGGACTTGAACTTTTCCACCAGCTGCACATCCTCTTCATCCGCATCTCTGTATTTCAGACCCAGCTGCTGCTCTTGGGATGTTTTGCGGAAGGTTCGTCTGGAGGAGAACTTTCTGGAATAATCACCAAACACATCACTTGTATCTTCCTCGTGTATATGTTCAGATGCTTTTGACCTGGTATTGTTGCTGTCAGTCCATCTTGAAGGGGTTAAAGTAGCTGATTCACTAAAGAATCTCAAGGGTCCTTGATGCAGCTCAGAAGGACAGACAGCGGATCTGTACGCATATGAGGATGCGGCAGCGCACTTTAGAGCATTAACACTGGAGTTCTGTGTGAAAATAGATCTCAGAAGTACAGAACGCAACATTTTCGCCATAAATGTTGAATTAAACCCTAGTTCTTGTCATTTATCACCCTTTCAAAACATAAACTGCGGTAGAAACAGCTGCTGGAATTCCTCACATGATGTTTCTACTGGAAGTCGTCATGATGCCATAACGAAAGACATTAC
>JAUZSZ010000075.1:20769675-20781892 GCA_034780575.1 Labeobarbus marequensis | reverse complement strand
TTCAGCTGTAAAACAGTCCCCGATTGGTTTTATCGTCCCTAACCACCCACTCACTTGACATCTTCAAATGACACTGAAAATGCTGCATTATCATCGTGACATGATCAGATCCTGGATTTCGTATAGCTTTAGCAAAGCAGCATGTAATGCCACTCTAAGATGATTATCTCAAGATCTGCACATTGCTATGTTGTGTTTGGGATCGTTGGACTCAGGAACACCTGCTCTGAATAAATGTATGTGATCAGTGTTGGGGAATAACTAGTTACATGTAACAGGATTATTTAATTTAATTACAAAATAAATGTAACTTTAATCTGTTACAGTTACTGAAAAAAATGTATAATTACATTACAGTTACATAGGAACATGTTAACGATTACAAAGGGGTTTACATCTTAATATTTTCACACACATACAGATATGACTGATTTCATTCCCAAATTGCATTGACCGTTCAAAAATATGAGACACCAATGGTTCAGGAGTTTAGGATACAGAATAGGACACATGCTTATTTGATAACTGTTTTATTTCCTATTTGAGTTTATGTACATGCTTTATTTTTTTTAAGATTAATTCTTCTTTTCCAAGCCATTGTTAGATGCCAGTGTTTCCTGTCATAATTATGCAAAGATTATGCAAAGTAGCTACTAAACTATTTCTTGTTATGGTTTTAAATGTGTATTTAACCTCAGAATGATCTCAAAGTAAGTCTGATTTTGTGGTGGCAGTGCTTTAAAATTAAATTATTATCATCTTAATTGATTTCGCAAGTAATCAGTGTTGAGTAGCCTACTGTAAGGTTAACCCTGCCTGGTTTACATATTTGAAAATGATTAACAGTCGAAAACATTAAAAAGTAATCATTACTTTAATACAGTTAGTAGTTAGTGGTTACACTACTTATTACATTTTAGGGTAACTTGTGTAATATGTAACCCATTCCAAAGTAACCTTCCCAACAATTATGTTACTGAGTAGGCCTATTTAATATTGTACACTGTAAAAACATGGCATAGCAACAATGTCTAGCCATTTATACTGTCATAATAATTGTATACGTTTTATACGACTTTACAATCTAATAAAAAACTTCAATATGTGTATTTCAGAAACGTTAAATGTTAATAAACGTATACGTTTTCTGTCAATATGCGCTAATATTAGCCTAATAAAAGTCCCACCTAATTTTTACGGTTTGTAAATAAAATGTTGTTCTTTAAAATGTACTGATCCTTTATTGCATAAGTTTATCTGTGCTGTTCACAACATTATCGAGCACAAAGTGAGAGGCGGTGCTTTACATCCACAATCAGAGGCTCAACCAAAACCCACCTCAATATGATCTAAACACAGATCAGTCATGGGCGTACTGGTTTTATCCGAGGGAATATCGAGAAAACCCAACACCACCGTAATGTCTTTTGGGAGAAAGTTTTTCTTGGAGTTGATTTTGAATGTATAAGGTAAGTTTGGAGCGTTAAAATGAGGATTTACCTTAACGAAGGAGATAAATGATCTCTCTCAATTTACGCGCAAAAGCGCACAGCATGAGGAACGCGTGGCAAAACTTCTCGAAAACTTCACTGTCACGGTCTCAGACATGTGAGACTTCATCAACACGCGTGAATATGCATAAGCCGTGCTAAGTGTAACCTGATGCCAAAGATCCGGGTGCAGGATGAAGGTGTGTAACCGTGGAGTGCACATGCTCCTCACCACGGCGGGGGCTTTCGCGGCCTTCAGCCTGATGACCATCGCGGTGGGCACCGACTACTGGCTGTACTCGCGTGGAGTCTGCAGGACCAAAAGCGTGAATGACAATGACACCAACCGAAAGAACGAAGAGGTGCTTACGCACTCGGGGCTCTGGAGACAGTGCTGCATGGAAGGTACTTTTTTCCATCAAAACTGTGAGAAGATGCCTTTTATTGCATGTTTAGAGTTGAAAACACTATAATATATATTTCAGCTCAAACTATGATTTTGCTATGATTTTTATTTTATGATTGAAGTTGCAATGTGGTATAAGCTATAGTTGCAATAAAACTGTGGCAAATTGATATTCATTTAACGAATGAATTAATTAAATGACAGAAAGGTTCTGAAACCTTAAAGTTTTTGGTTGAGATTTAATGTTACTGAATAATTGAAATATTTATACTCTTACACCAAAAAATAGTAAATGATAACATCTAAAATGACTAAATTAACTAGGCTAATTTTATTCAAGTCAAAATAACATAACATTACATTAATTTATACCAACTATTGTTTAAGGGTTAAAATCTGGTAAAAATGGCTATTTAATATAACAATTTCAAGTTACCATTTTTACAGTGTATAATAAAAATTTAAAAAGTATCTTTGCTGTTTTTTCATTGTGCGGTAGTTTTACTGTTTTTTACATGTAACATGCTAGTCACTGAAGTACCTTAAATTACTCATAGTACACATTCACTATAATACACTGAATCTTACAATGACCTTACTGTCACTGTCATTTTACCACACATCACGTTTTTCCAAATCTTGTGACTCAGATGACTATAAATGTTTAAAAGTTGGAGCCGAATCAAACCCTTTCCTGTTTCCTGTGGGTTGATTTATTTATCTAATTATTGATTAAATTATTTTTACTTTCACAATACGCATTCCTCTAGTTTCGACCCATCTGTCACACACTCTCTGACCTATATCAGTTCAACGTCAATTCTTTTAATGGAAAGTGTAATGAAGCGTTCACTCTGTTAAAAGGGCATCAAAGTAACAGCGTTCACTTTACGCGTGTGAATGCAAGAGATATTTAGGGTACGAGTAGACAGTTATGAAAGATGGTTGGCACAAACCATACACTTTCTCTAAAACTGATGTTCTCTAAAATCATTTCACAAAGAGATAGAAATCCAGCTATCCAGATGCATGTACATGTATCTGGCATCACTCACATGCACATGCAGTGACAATTTTGTATTAAGTTACCAACAACAAAAAAGAAAGCCTCAGAAGCCCAGTTTAAATTGACACTTTAGCTTCTATATTTTGCTTTAAATCTCTATTAATAGTTACTTTGGCTCATGATATCTGATATGTGGAATGACACTGAGCAAAAGAGAAAATGTGTTGCCTGGATAAAAGAGAAATAGAGTCTGTGTGTTTTGAGAATGTCTAATTAGTCTGGAGGATATTGATATTGTTAATGATTTGATAGCATTAGTCCAATCATGTGGAAAATGGCATTGGCCTTTTACTGAGGCATGTGTGATTGTGAAAGTGTCTGGTGTGTCTTACAGGCCTATTTACAGGGGTTTGTAAGAACATTGATCATTTTCCAGAGGATGCAGATTATGAACAGGATGCTGCGGAATATCTACTGCGTGAGTATCTACAAATGTTTCACATTCAGTTAAAGGTAAAACACATGCAATAAAAACCTACTATAGTATTTGCAAACTCTGTAGTTTCCAATTTAATCACTATTAAAACAAGGTTCCTTCCTAAACATTTTGGAAAAGTGTGGAAAAGTACTGAATTTTATTCCAGGTGAGAATATGTATGAAAAAAGCAGTATGGAAAGTGTTATTGTGTTCGGTGTTGTTAATCATGCATCATGCAGATTCTTCTCATCACGTAGCACGTTATTACTTCAGGAAAACCAATGGCAAAAAAAGATAAAATAATAATATTTAGAGATGACCATATTATATACTAAATATAATGTCGACAACAATGCTGTGTGAACCATTTATGTAAAAATACGGGCTGAAAAATTTGGCTTGAAAATTATGGAATTTTGAAATGGAAAATATGTAGGAACCCTGTAAAAGAGCTCAAATAAAATATTAAGTATATAGATTAGAGAAAAAACATGTGTGTGTGTGTTTGTGTGACAGGTGCTGTGCGTGCCTCTAGTCTTTTCCCTATACTGAGTGTGGGACTGCTGTTCGTTGGTGGAGTGTGTGTAGCCGCCAGTGAGTTCTACAAGAGCCGACACAACGTCATCCTGAGTGCAGGCATCTTTTTTGTCTCAGCTGGTATGTCCATATGCTCATATATAGACTTTTACCTGGTTATATGTACCATAGATGTTTTCAAAAGTATCAATTATAAATATAAATTATAAATGTATCAATAGCAGCCCATTAATGTTGAGTAGATTTGTTTGATCATAGCAAAGCAGATTTTGTATTACTCCTAACATTTTAGCTTTTAGAATTTATGTGGTATTCTTATGACAGTAACATGGAAGCCAATTTCTGCCACGTAAGAAATCCCATTATGCTTTGGTAAATCATAATTATGATGAAAGTGAATTTAGGACATAAAGACTCAACGTATGAGATAAAAAGTGTCATTATGACATAAAAGAGGAAATTATAAAATATCTAAGAGATTATGACAAATGATTATGATAAGAAAGTCAGTTATGACAAAATTCTATATTAAAACAGCTGAAATTATGACTTAAAAATTGTCCTTTTACTTCATATTCATATTCACTTTTTTCATATTCATATTTTTCATATTCACTTTTTATCATGTTATTTTATCATTATTTTGACCTTTTATGTCATGGTTATGACAATTTTCCCCAAATTTTCCATCATTTGTCCCCATACTTTTGTCCTTTTATTTCATAATTATGTATTTTTTGTAATATTCATTATTGTACTTTTTATCTTATAACTTAGTATCTCAAAATTGATTTTTTTCTATAATAAATATTATTAGCCTATATTAAGTCATAATTATTGACATGTTTCTTCTTATGTGACAGTTAAAATTATGATCTAAGTCGTAGTTATGAGAAAGATAAGTCTTAATTATGAGATGAAAATTTCCACTTTTCACATTTCCACTCAACATTACCTTCTTTTTATCTCATAATTATGTCTCGGTATCTCATAATTTCGGCTTTTTATGTGGCATAAATGGGCTTCCATACAATGCAACGTTTCATAAACAAAACTACAGAATCAGTGCCAAGATAAAGTATTACTTTCTGTTTGTTGTCTTTAGCAAATTCATGATTCTGGAAAATATATTGAAGTCCAAAAATATGCTCTTTTTTCTTGTGGAAAAATGCATTGTTTACATAATTTACATAAGATTACTTTCATAAGATCTCCAGTTATTTCGATGATATCCTGCATGATAACTTCTAGGGACATCTAACTCATTTCTAAGGACATTTCTTTGGAAATTGCCCCCAATGGTTAGGTTAGGAGCACACACATAAGTGGAACAAAAGAAGTAGCCTAAGGGTGACACTATCTTGTTTTTCTTCTTCTTTTTTTTTTTAGGCCTCAGCAACATTATTGGCATTATCGTGTACATCTCATCCAACGCTGGCGACCCTAACCAGAGCGAGTCGAAGCGCAGTCACTGGTACGGTTGGAGCTTCTACTGCGGCGCTCTTTCTTTCATCATAACGGAGACTGTCGGCGTCCTGACCGTGCACCTGTTCATCGATACGCACCGTGTGCTGAGAGCGCGTTCGCATCGCACATTCCAAACCAGCACGCATTCCCAGCATCGGCGCTCGACCAGCTACCGTTCCCGCTACCGCTGGAGGCAGGCTCCAAACCGCTCCTCAGACTCCCGATCGCGCGAACCCTCTCCGGCCCGTCACGGGAACGACCTCGGGCTTTACGCGCTGGGACGCGGACTTCCACCAAAAGCTGCTCACGCGCTCGCGCACAACACCCTCAGCGCCGGCCGTGGCTTTGCACATTTTCATAACGCTGTCATCGCTAATAACAGCTTTGCAAATCCTCATGTGTTCACCACGCAGAACTCGTTGAAATCAGAAAGAGAGCTTTCGCACATACAAAACTCATTGAGCACCGAGAAAGGCTTTGCGTTTTCAAATGTACATGGACAAAATTCAGTCAAACCTGAAAATGGAGTCGCGCTGTCGCAGAACTATAAACTAAACTCAGTAAATCCCAGGAAAAGCCCAGTGCATGCGCAAAATTCTGGAAATGACAATTCATCTGTGCAAAACGCTTTAAAAGAGCCCTCATATATGTCTAAAAGTAGCACTGCGTCAAGAAGAACGACTCCGGTGTAAAAAAGAAAAAAAAATGGTTTGACCTATGCTGCTACATTATGCTATATGAACGTCCGAGTGAAGATTAGCTAATTCCTTCGCCGAATATGTGCATATTATTTGCTTTTAGCTTTATGTACTAAATGAAGCGGATCGACTCTGAAAAAAAACAAAACAAATGGTGCTGTTTATTGTGCCCTCTGCTGTCTCTGCAGAAGCGAACCTGCTGCCTTGTCCTTGGAACTTTTCCGGATGCAATACTCTTAATGGCCACATGAGCAGCAAAGGGCAACTGTAATGTCAAAACACACCTTTTCACTGATGCCATTATTGACAACGTAAATCTAGAAAAGCATTTTATATTTTCATTTTAAAAATGTTATGTGCATTTATAAAGCTATACTTCGTCTTTTATTAACTAGTGTGTGGGAGTGACAGCAAATTTGACATTTCACTCTTCTGACCACCGTAATCACTCTCAATATGTTGTAAAATCACAGAAACACTATTGTGATTTTTGTTTTGCTATTGGAGCAAATGGGAATGCAAAAAAAAAAAAAACATTTATGTAGTTTCTATTCACTACTATATAAGTTTAGCCAAATATGGCGATTTCTGAGAACCCTGGAAATATAAAAAAGGGTCCACTGGCTCATTCATCATTTCTAGATAAGATCAGTCCACTCTACTACTCTACTAGATCTTTTCTGAAAATATAATACATCATTCTCATTCCTGTGGACACATATGCACAAAAAAGCTCCAGCAAGTGTTAAAACATTGTTTAGTGCATTTGGCTTTTAGTGTACATTTTATGTGTTCTTTTGAATTGGGTAATTTAACATACAGTTTTTATACAAATTAACTGACAATACAATTGATAGGAGAGATGGCCTGGAGCAACGGGGTTAAGTGGATTGATTTTTGGACTCAATGAGGACAGAAGGATGGTGATTGGTGACATTAGTGTCTGGGCCATGCATGACTATGACTGAACCTTGAACTTTTACATTTGCATGTTAGGCAATCAGAAAATGGTGTCTTGCTACCTCAATTATTTGGCGTGTTCAGGTTTGCTAACACCAGGTTTGTTGTCACATCTTTGGAAAGCAGTGCAGGAGAATATGAAAAACAATATGTTCTATTTTCAGAGTAAGTACAGCATTTTCTATTAATTTCTCATTTCTTATGATTAATGTTAAAAACAGTTGTGCTGCTTACTATTTTTGTGAAAACCGTACTTTTTTTTTTCAAATTCTTTGTTGACTAAAGTTTAAAAGAACAACATTTAGTTGACATAGAAACCTTTTATAACATTATAAATGTCTTTACTGTTACTTTTAATCAATTTAATGTGTCATTGCTAAATAAAAATATTAATTATCTAAAAAAAAGTTTTCTAAAAATCTTGACCCCAAACACTGTAATGGTAGAGTACATTTTGTAGAGTACACTGGAAGCAGATCCCAAGCAAGTCTTTTTTCAGGTAAAATAAATTTTATTGTTTGGCACAACAATGGTGTTCCTGAAACAGATGAAATATTCCCTCACTTGACCAGAGCTTGTTGGGTTTTCTGAGTCTCTCCATTAAGCTGTCCAGCTCTTCTCTAAATCTACAAGTTCCATGCCTTCACAGTAAGATCGGGGACGGGACGCTTTTACCTGGACATGAAGAACAGTTGTGTCATTCCACTACAACAATATAGATATAGAGTCTTTAGTGTACGAGTATTACCGTGGTGGTATTCCTGTTGAGCTGCTGCAGCAAAGGGAATGGTGTCCACTGAATGGGCTCAATTGGCCAGCTACAGACTGACAGGTCACTAGCCTTCCCAGAATCCACCACACCATCCGCCAAGCTGCAGTTGCTGAGATCCCAACCATACTGAGAACTGTAAGCCCAAACATACATGGAAAAAATGGAAAAATCATGTGAACGACTTAACTCATACTATAATACTATGGTGCTTTATACACTACCATTCAAACATCTGGGGTAAGCTTTTAGTGTTACAATATTTCTATTTCAAATAAATGTTGTTCTTTTGAACTTTCTATTCAGCAAAGAATCCTGAAGAAAAAAACTGTTGAAAAAATATTGAGCACCATAACTATTTTCATCACTAATAATAAGAAGAAATTGTTAGAATGATTTCTGAAGGATCAGGTGACACTGAAGACTGGAGTAATTCAGCATTGCATCACAGGAATACATTATATTTTAAAATCTATTGAGATAGAAAAAGTTATTTTAAATTGTAATAATATTTCACAATATTACAGTTTTGCTGTATTTTTAATTAAACAAATACAGCCATTATGAGCACAAGAGTCTTCTTTCCTAACTTTTGAACAGCAGTGTAACATGCTACTGAAATTCATATACCATAATATTTATGGTAAACCATGATTTATTCAATAATATGCAAATCTTACGGTACCCGTGAGGATATATGGTGTTGAGGTGTGTTCCACTACCGTGGTATGTGGATACCACAGAAAGAGTGTCATCATGGTAACAGCAGGTACGGTCAAGTGCTCTCAGGTGTAGTAATTCATCAGAGCGGGTGAAGGCAGGGTTATCCAACGAGTCCTCAGAGCCCGGCCAGGACCTTCCCCAAAAACGAGCCGAAAGCTCATCAAAGTGATTAAATCTCCGATAGCTGTTTCCACACACACACAAGACAAAGGAGTATTATTCACACATTCGACCCCTGTGGTGTGGCGCTATCACAACCCATGGTGTGTTTTAACTGGCCAATGATTTCCTGCAAACTATTTCCAATAACAAAACCAGGCTACTAGAGCTGAGTGTATGGGCGTGTGTGCCTAAAATGATTGAACATGTGATACCTGCTGCGTGTTTGTTCAACTTTGGCTTGCATTAGGATAGTTTTAAAGCGGCGCACTATGAGATAAGACAGAAGAGCCATGACTGCTGCGACAGCGACCAGTACTCCAAAGCACACGCCCACCAAATGCGGCCGGGTCATGTGGAGGTCACAGCGCTGCCCCATAAACCAGTAATCCTCCCCAACAGGACACCTTCAGAAAAAGAGAGTTTGGTCAGCAGGGTTTTTTTACCCCTATAAAGCCTAATGTATCATATTTGATACGCAATTTTTTGAGGCCTTTAAATGATGATAACCTCCCTGTTGTACACAATATACCACATGTCTTCTATCATCTGATTTATACCTTTTTAGCAAGTAAAAGGCCTTTTAGTATAATTCTAAAACCATCTTCAAATTGTGGTACATGTGTCCTTTTACTGTGAACTCTTTACTGATTCTTTTCTTATTTTCTTAAGTAAACATGATACTCTTTAAATTGTTAGTAATATTTCATGTTAATTAGGTTTACTTAATTAAACATCATCTTGTAGAAAAATCATTTTAAAATGTATGTTTCAAATATGATACATCAGGCTTTTGAGGAACGTTTATTTGTACATCTCTCAAACATCAATGTATTGGGAGATATAGAGTGACAAATGATATTTATATGCATTTCATGTAAATAGTCTGCTCTACTATTATGAAGGAATTTCATCTAATTATACTCCATAATCTTTTAGAATATATAAGCCATAAAAAGCCTGATGTATCAAATATGATACTTAACAAAAAACACACACACACTTTTTTACTTTATGGATTTCATCTGAAGGTTCAATAAACTGTTCCATTTAAAAGAATATACATATATTTTTCTGACTATTATTTAATATGTCAGGCTTTACAGGGTTAATCAGTTCTTCTGTAAAGTCGATGGTGCACAGGTCTTGACCAGAATAAATTGCAATTAAGACCAGATTGTATGCCGCAAATAAAAAATCTGACTATGCAAAACCACACTGCATGTAACTGTACATGTAACTTACTGGCAGATAGGCTGCTGCCCGAGGCGATGGACACAGATGCCCTGATGTTTGCAGTATTCAGAGTGGCACACAGATGTACAGGTGGCATTGCCCTTTGAAGAAACACACTGAAACCCAGATGGACATTCAAACAACCATTCACAAACATCTGTCTGCAAACCTGGGAAAGAAACAAAGAAAGACAACAAATGTATTAAAGTATGATGCGTGGTCTGATTGGTTGAGAGGTTTGTAAGTGGTTAAGATCTCATTATTCAACACTCACCTCCCACAGTAATATTCTTCACTCTAACTCCACCCACAATTATTCCTTTCTTTGGCAATGGGTTTAAATCTGCCTCCTGTAACAGAGACTCCACCCTACCCAGCCAGGAGAGTGCTTCCACTGTTTCAAACTGGACTACTGTTTGCAGAACTGGGCCACTGATGAAAACAACCATCACAGAATCCATCAAAATTACTTATTTAACACAAGTCATCCACCATTTAGATGTTTTAGATCAGGTTTTCATAATCTTTTTCTCTGCTGAACCACTGTGACCTAAATAATGTACCTGAAATACTTTTAAACCTAAAATGTGTTATATTTTGACTGTTGAATTTGTAAAAATAATTTATGTATAATAACATTATAATACATTTTATAATTATATTACAATGTAGTCTGTTTTAAAAGATTATTAATATTTTTATTTTGCATTGCCATTTCTATCACAATTTCATAAACCCTTCACAGTTCAATCATGATCCTCTAGTTTAGACAATCAGTCAGAACTCTCAGAAAAAAAATCCTTAATTTACAATTACAACTTCCTAAGTATTTCCTGTTTTAAGTACTGATTGAATTATGAATTGCATTAATCCAATGTCTAGTCTCTCAGCTAACCCACAGTGACTTTAATTGAAAATATATATATATGTCAGTAAAACTTTTTACCTGTGCCAGGTCACATGTTGATTCTGAAATCCAGATAGCCTCTGCAGAAATGTCTCCACCTGCAGGAGTGGATGAAGAGCAATGGCAAGCAAATGACCATCAACCATCTGCTGACATGTGTGTGCCTACACTAGCATTCAACATTTGGGTTGGTAACTTTTTTTTTTTTGGAAAGAAATTAATATTCAGCAACGACACATTCAGCTGACATTTATAATGTTATAAAATATTTCTGTTTCATACATAACTTTGTATTCATCAAAGAATTCTGAAAAAAATGTATCACACTTTCCACAAAAAGCAGTTTCTTAAAGGGGTCATCTGATGCTTTTTTAAAGATCATTATTTTGTGTATTTGGTGTAACAGAATATGTTGACATATTTTATTGTTCAAAAAATACATTATTTTTCAAATACTGTACATTATTGTAAGTCCTCTATGCCCCGCCTCTCTCAAACGCTTCATTTTCTACAAAGTCCCTCCTTCCAACAAGCACAGTCTGCTCTGATTGGCCAGCTAGCACAGTGCAGTGTGATTGGCGGGACACCACAAGCTGCATCGGAAATGTAAGGCCCCTTTCCATAATCGCCAGCTTCAGCTTTCAAAATGATAGTAAAGAAAGACAGTAAATAATGTCCTTAGTTTTACCGTCAGTTCAAGCCCGAGAGGGGAACAGAGTCGCATGACAGACACAGTGATGAAGCTCATATGTGTTTGCACACAAACCACAATTGTGTAACCGTTTCTCCCTCTCTCACATAAACTAGCCCACACACATACACACACACACAAACGAAGCTGCGCTGTGACTCTCTCTCTCACACACACACACACACACACAACGTGCAAAATTCCGCATTTAAACAGTCAATAGCAAATACTTAAACTAATAACAAAACACACAGTCTTCCTGATTCAGAAGCACCAGATTGTCATAGCAAAGTCAGAATTACCTCCTCTCCTAGGTTCATGAAACGGTCGTCCATAAAACGCGTTGTTGTTCTGTTGAAAGTAATCTTGATTCCTAAATGCATCTACTTTTGGAGGGCCAAATAAAGTGCTTTTGCTTTTGCACAGAAACATACAGCGTCTCCCTGACATGATTGCCTGCATCAACACTACTACGGTTACTGAAAGCACCCTTCTTTCTTTGTGTGAACATTTGGGTGGCATTACGCGGACGTGGGGGCATGTTTAAATGAACCATTTTAGGGGGTGTAGATGAGTCTTAACTTTGTTAAAGAATATCTCTTTGGTTTTGATTCTTTAGTCTTTGCAACTTCAGGGATCTTATCTATGCACAATCAGCTTGTAACACTCCAAAGAGAAAGGAAAACTTGA
>JAUZSZ010000075.1:20592896-20604545 GCA_034780575.1 Labeobarbus marequensis | reverse complement strand
AAAAAAAAAAAAAAAAAAAAAAAAAAAAAAAAAAAAAAAAAAAAAAAAAAAAAAAAAAAAAAAAAAAAAAAAAAACAACAACAACAACAACAACAACAACAACATGATGACTTGGTGAGCATAAGGTGCGTTTTTCAAAAACATTAAAAAATTCTAGTTATTTCATACTTTTGGCCAGCAGTGTATATACAGTATATGTCAGATAATACATTTCCTAAAGGGATAGCTTATTTTTGAATGAACTTTTCTTTTAAGGTAGCAATGTTAAAGTAAACTTCAAAAGGTCATCTATATATAATATGCTGTCTTGTTCAACGAGACCACTGTAGACAGATCATTTGAGGACCTACAATAAAGCCCTTTACTAGGGTCTCTTAAACTAATGTCAATTCAAAGCTATATTTGCCTCATTAAAAATGTTAATTAAGTGAAAGATCATATCATTGTCCAATCTGCCCATCTATAAACCACTGAGCAAATCAAAACAGTGGTTTTAGTCATTTATATTCTGATTGCTTGTGATTAGTATTAACTGGAAGTTGGACAGTAATTAAAATCTGCCACACTTGGTTGATTGTTGATTTGTAACTGAAATTCAAAATATGTTGCCAAAGTTAAATGTCACATACTACTTTACTTTTGTATTAACAATGTATACATAGCATTGCAAAGACTTCAGCGTTGTTCACGTTATGGTTTGACACTTTTCCTAAAAACAACTATTTGATATATGTCCCGCAAGGTACTTGGAGTGACAGCCATGAGAGAGAGAGAGAGAGAGAGACTGCATTGTTGAAGTGAAGCACAGGCACTTAAGTTGTTTGATTCGCTGTGTGTAAGTGAAGCACTGGGGGCTAAAGCTGTTTTTTGATGTGTATAAATTGCACCTCTTTGATGTAGATGCTGCTTTTTGAATCCCGTTTGATAAGCTTGTCAGTCGCCTCATCTGCAGTAATTACTGTCAGTTCTCGTATCCTTGTAGATGAATAGACTACGCAGACTCTGCCACAGAGAAGTCGCTGGTGAAAAGAACGTCATTACATTTATCAATGAATCAATTAATCCGCAGTTTAATTTTTGAAACACATTTGGTAATGTTAATTCCCTTAGAATCAAAGTAGGTACTTGGCTTTCCAACAAGCTTTAATTTGACTGCCGTGTATCTGAAATCCAAATGCAAAGGACCGGCTGAATTGGCATTGGTCAGAAACGAAGAACAAAAGTGGAGAAATAAGTATTGCAGCCTTCATTTACTTCATTTAATTCAGGTTGGATTGTTTCAGTAACCAGTTTCCTCTATACTGTGGGATAAATTATGTTGCCATAGCAATGATTTAAAAGATTATTATTGTTTTGGCATAGTCTACTCGTTATTGCCTGGATGCTGCCTCGATTTGATTCAAAATCCTTCGATGTGCCCGTTGGTAGCAAATTAAACATATCCCTGAAACACATATGAGGTCAATTATATACAGTTGCAATAATACTAAATGTTATCTCCATTAACATAAAAGAACTCCTATCTCTTTCAAGAACAAATTGAGTACACTAATGGTGTTTAAAATGCAAATGCCTCAAATTTACTGCCATTTGAGGTATCGCAATTATCATTTGGCATGTTGATGCATAACGTATATTAGAGCTGTCGTGATGACTTAATGGCATTAAAATATGCATCTTTGTTAGTCATTCCTTTTAACAATGAAAACAGTCATCTTTGCAGCGGAATTGTAGAAAGTAATGACAACTAAGTTATTTTAGAAACTTCATTAATGTAATTTAATGTATGGATGATCTGAGCTTAAATCATCAAAACAAATAAAAATGTATAATATTTTCCCACATAAAAACCTATATGTATTACTGTTTAAATGTTTGAGTTCTGCAAGATTTTTGAAATAAGTCTTATGCTCACCGAGTGTGAATTTAGTACATCAAAAATAAAGTAAAAACAGTAATACTGTGAAATTAATGAAAATTATGAATGTAAAATAACTGTTCTTTATTGCAATCTTATTTATTCATTTATTTTCAACAGCCATTACTCAACAGGGGTTACATAAATTTGTAAAAGTCCTCACTATTACTTCCAATCATCTAATGTAGCCTTGCTAAATAAAAGTATTAAAGTATTAAAAAATGGTAGTGTACAATATTATATCACATTGTATTAGTCTGTGGATTTTATGACAATTTTATATTATTTTCAAACTTAACAATATGCATTAATGTGTGCATACATAAACTAATCATGCTTGAGTTTAATAAATAAATATTGTCATTTTGCTTTGTTAAATCTGCAATGCCGGTGCATGCGATTAAATGTGGTTGTGTGTGTGTGTGTGTGGCTCATGTATATCTTGTACTGATAAGACAGTGGCAGCTATTGATTTCAGAGCTCAGAAGGTGAACTCTTTGTGATCTCAATCATAAAACACATTTAATATCAGATATAACAATACTGCAGATATTGCTGGCTGGTTACGAGGTTTCCTCATCTTTACATAAAGACACACTATTGCATTAAATCATATTTATTAATGTATAAACAAAGGTATCAACTTTAATTTTACTTTATATTCTATTGAAATAAACTTACTATTGCTATTTACAAATTTTCTGGTAACTTGTCTGATACACAAACAATTTACACTCAGAAAATACTAGTAAATTTCACAATCACTAAGAAATGGCAAGTAACACATTGAATTAAATATTACATTTTTGAAGTAGAAATACTATAATAGTAATTTCTTGTAAAATGTACTCCAATAATCTTTTTCTTTTTGATGTATAATGTCTAAAGCAAATTCCTTTGTATTGATTTATGCATAACCACACACTCATAAACATACAACTGGGACGCTTCAGATGAAATGAGCTCTAGTGATCCATCATACTTGCCTCTGTCAATCAATCTTCATGAGTGACAGCTGTGAGCTTTCTCTGTTCCCGCATTATCCCCATCCCCGGGTTTAAAGTCTAGTGTCAGACTGAATATGAGTCACTGTAATGGAAAGAGAACAGAAAGATATAGTGACTCTAACAGCATCTCCCTCCAATCTCCCTTTCCATCTGCCTTTCCATTCAGCTGACCTTGACAGTGCTTTCTCTCTGTAAAGTGGAAAGAGATTGCTGGGGCCTCTGGTATCCAGGTCAATCAGCAGGGGGCTAAACACCACTGCACCCTTGGAAAAATTCCTGTTTAACTTCCGATTACAGCGATTCTTGCGTTTTATTCGCAAAGACTCAGTGCTCTGGCAAGCCGAAATGGCGGCCTGGATAACTACCCATTATCCTGCAGTCCCGCTTCGCCGGCTCGGCCAATAAAACCCCAATCTCCCTCTAAACAGTGGATATGTTAGCGTGAGTGTGTGTTACTCCTGCTATAGGCTTTGCATTACAATTCTCAGTTTGTCTGTGAATGTCTTCGGCTATAATAACGTAATTGATGTGAGAGAATTGTGAGTGTAATCTAAATGATTGTGGATGGACGATATAATAGCAATATGATAGCAGCCTTTCCCTGACTGCTGAGGCAAATAATACTGTCACAGTGTCATGTTAGCCCTGGGTAAAATGGGACTCATAAGAGACAGCAATTTCCTTCCACTCTCCTCCAATGTCGCTATAAAATCAATTAACCATCACGACTGACCTTTCTCTCTCTATAAGCTTTTAGATCATCACTCGCACAATGTACAACTGACATTTATATAAAAAAGAGAGGGTGAGTAAATAAAGAGATGGTAAGACATAAAGTGGGGAATTCAGTGAGCAGTTGCACGCTGTATTTCAGGATCAAATTCTTATTCGCAATCCAGTTTAACCAGGCACTAAATGTGCAAACACGCCTGCTTTTTATGCAAATTTGGCTCATTATAGATTGCAATTAATGTTATGATTTTATCACCTGCTTTCTGCAGAATGGAAGCTCTCAGAACTGATATGCAAGATCAGGAATTGCGTTGTCCAATTTGTAATTTTGAGACCGACATTTGCATCATTCCCTGATTTGTGCAATTCTAGTTTTAAAACGGTACAGTGCATGCAAATAAACAAAGCAAATAATCAAATAATTAATCAGCGGTGCAATTAATTCACCCCACTTCTTTGCTTCTTTGGTATGATTCTGCCTGGCCCTCTTAACCATGAACAACTTGACTGGTTTTTCCCTTTCTGAAGCTAAAATATTATACAATGAGTGATAATACCCGGTCATTGCAAACTTGCGGAACATCCAAATTTCAATTAAAAAATTAATAAATAAATAAAACAAAGAACTCTTAGGCATTAAATCCCTGTTTCAAAAGTTTCAGGAAACCCTCAGTTTGAAAAAAAGGTATTACTTAAATCTTGTATTCCAGTTTGACCCAGAGAGGGTTTTCTTTTTCCCAAAAATGCTAGTTAAAGTTATTGCATTGGGCTAAAACTTACCGACTTTGCTCACGTGGGGTATAATACTTCCCCCAAAACATTTGATATGTTTTGTATTTTGTACTTTCTTCCCCCACTTTCCCCCCAGTTACACTTGTTCCTGGGTTAAACATGACCTGCCTTTTCAAATTTCTCATTATGTTATTATGACCAAATACTGGATTCTGTTTTTGAGTGCCCCCCATCAAACCCCCTCAAAAAGTGAGGTTCATCAGCTTAGTTCCAAAAAGAAATACAAAACTTGTGTGAATTAAAAGAAAATAAGTTGATTAAAAGATTAAATCTAAGATTGGTGATATGGTATAATGAGAGCTTTACAAGCAATTTTTAACAGGGCACTCATTTCTGACCTGGAACACCAAATTATATAAATATTTTCAGTACATCACAATGGATAAGGCAGGATGTTACAGAAGGCCTAAATTATCAACTAAAAAGGGATTTGACAGGGGAAAATGGCCAAAGAAAAACAGATGAGGAAGAGAAACCCCTTCAGATATAGAATAGTTGTGTGTTGTGCTCAGCTGCTGGATGACTTTGTGCTGTTTTCTTTGTCACATATAATTATTGAGGATAATGCAAAAGAAATTAATGCTCTCTAATGATAACTTCCCATCTGTTGCATCACAGTATTCTGGAAAGCAGTGCGAGGTAAGAGCATGCTGTGAACGCACTGCCAACCTAATCATGTGCTTTTTTATGTCAAGTCACCTTTATTTATAAAGCGCTTTATACAACACAGAAGCAGATTTGCAGAAATAAACAAGAAAATAGCAGTAGTAGTTGTAAAATTTCAACAGTTATAAAATAACTTCAATTTCAGCTAAAAACAAGACATTTGTCAATATTTAGGTCAAGTCAACTGCAGATTCGATTCAGTTCAATAGCAGTGTCATCAATTACAAAACAAAATCTATTCAGCTATAAAGCATGATCTAAAGATAATTCAATTCCACTCGATAACTGTCAATGTTGCCAAAGTTACTCAATAATTAAATGACTACCGAAGACAATAGCATGTTATAACGCATATGTAATTCAGTACATTCTCCTTAATAACGTCTCGTTTCTAAATATTCAGACATTTGAAGCAATATACTGATAATAACCTTTATAACCACGATACTGAGCTGTCAGACAACAAATAGATTTCCAATATCAGTTGCAGTCTGAAATACTGATATATTCGTTCAGTGCTTCACACACTCCTAAACATTAAATCACTGTGACAGACACCATCTGAAAGACATATGTCTGAGTCCACGCATATATGCAGCAGGTTCACATGCTGGATGTGGGACACAGAGATTTGTATGGTCACAAAGAAAACAGGTGAGAGTCTCCAAAAGTGATAATTCCCATGTACCTCCTTGACCCGGGAGAAATGGTCACCCTGCTGAGTGAGTGAGTGTGAGTTTGTGTGTTTGGTGTGGAATATGAGAAATTCATCTCAAAATATTGACAATTCACTCTACTTAAACTAAATCTCAGCTGCCAAACTGACACATAGTGTTTTCAGTAATGTAATTTATTAAAGATCTCATTCTCAATATTTCTTTCTGTTTCTCAGCATAGTGAGTATACTCAGATGTAATACCATAAGTCATGGTATTACAATATACCATGATTATTACCATGGTAATACCATGTTTTTTGGACATGTGCCACTGATTACAGTGGTAATACCATGGTATTCTATGATGCACCTTAGAAGACCATAGTAAATAAATATGGTAGCCACTGATGGTATATAAGTATATAAAGCACCATGGCATAGCATCCCTGTACCATAGTATGACCAAATGGTTTATCCATTGATCCATCCATTCATCCATCCATTCATCCATCCATCATTCTGCCCAATTTATATTCCTTTGCATGTCTTCAATATAATCAATACTAAGATATGAACATTATTAGAAATGCACTTTATTCTTGAAGTGCTGCATGTATTCTTCAAATTTAATGAATTTGGCTTCAGTAAATTGAGTGTTCGGCTTGAAATTGATTTGAACCAAAGGTAATTATGGGAGAAGAAAAGACAAAATGAACAAGTCTCTGCATGTTCTACAGGTTAAAATGCATGACATCATACTTCCATTAGAGTCTCCATATTGGTACAACATCTTTGAATGAAGAGCACATATCCCACATTTTCAAACATAATTGTCTCTTTATAAAGCTAAAAAGAGAATAAGTGAGTTATTTTATCAAAAAATGTAGTTTGTAGCAATGGGTCACATTAATAGAGATATTAGGAATATAGATAAAAAAGTAGGACAAGGACAAGACAAGAAGTTTTTGACCAGTGAAGACTAAAGAAAATACATCATATCAGCAATTCTTTATAGGTTTAATCATCTATAGACGTACTGTATATATACACAAACACAGATCAATCGTGATAAAAACTAGTTTCATAATAAAACCATTACAAATTATGTTGCAGGGCTGCACAACGCAGAATATGTAACAGTGGCAGATGCATATGTATTTGACATACATACATACATACATATGCACATTTACAATTTGCCAAAATGTATACACACACTACCAATTGAAGGTATGGTGCAAGTAAAATTTCTGTTCTTTTCTTTTTTTCTTTTTTTTTCAGCTAGAATATGGACATTGTTACAAAAACGGCTGTTCTTTTCAACTTTCTATTAACCTAAGAATTCTTAAAAACGTCTGCAATAATATTAAACAGTACAACTGTTTTCAACATTGATAATAAAAAGAAATATTTCTTAAGCACCGAATTAGTATATTAGAATTATTTCTGGAAAATCATATGGCTCTGAAAATTCAGCATTACAATCAAAGGAATTACGTTTTAACATTTAAATATAATGTTTTTTTTTAAAATATTGTAATATTTCACAATACTAGTGTTTTTACTGTATTTTTGAGCATAAGAGATTTTTTTCAAAATATTAAAAAAATTGTATGAATCCCAAACATTTGATTATAATATTAAAAGTTCCTTTATATTATATAATTTATTATATTATATAAAACTTTCTCTCTCTCTCTCTCTCTCTCTCTCTCTATATATATATATATATACCATAATAATATTATATAAACATACAGTATTTACTTTTTAATTTTTTTTTCAAGCTTTCTGCTTTTTAATTACTAAAGACTGAGAGATAAAACAAAAAATGATGGGGAGAAGAGTGTGTGGTGTTCTTCAGTTTCTGTATAGGGGCACAAACAGACACACCACTGGCCAGCGCTGATCACAAACAATATAAATACACACTATTAATGTTAATAATTCAGTTGACAAAATGGCTCTTAAGTGCAGGCTATACGCATTTCATCTGTTCATCTGCATGCATTTTTCAAACGGGAAAAGCAGCACTGTAGCACAAGCACACTCACCTAATCAGACTTTCCCACGCTCTACACTGAGGGAAGAGAGGGGGTATCTGTGACCAATTGATCTTCGGCCCTGTCCAACAAATCTAGCACTGATCACCTGAAAACAGGAAACAGGTGGTATCAATGTCACCACTCCTGTTCACACCCTCCTGGTGAGGATCACTTTTTCACACAAACACACACACACACACACTCCTATGCCTCATGTCACATTTATGAGAGGCCCTGTAGTTTGAGGTAAACACATGGTGACGAAAGTAAACACATGCTCTCTTCAACAACAACAATACAAAAACAACACCAACCAGTCAGAGCAGGACAGCATAGGAAACCACCACTGCCACAGTCTTTAGAAACACATAAATTATACAGAGCACTATCATGAGATGAATATGATTTCAGAATTAAATGCATGCATTACTTTTGGAATGTCTGAAGTTGCAGTGTATATTTTATAGTATGTATTACCCAAAAATGTAAATGTGCTGAAAATGTACTAACCTTCAGGCCATCCAAGAAGTAGTTCAGTTTGTTTCATCATCTGATGTTAACTGATGGAGTGGTGTGGATTACTTGTGGATTTTGGTGATGCTTTTAATCAGCTATTTGGACGGCACCCATTCACTGCAGATGATCCATTGATGAAGCGATGCAATGCTAGATTTCTCCAAATCTGTTCTGAAAAAGAAACAAACTCATCTACATCTTGGATGGCCTGAGGGTGAATACATTTTAAGCAAATTAGTATTTTTGGGTGAACTATTCCTTTCAGTGCATCCAAAACCTCACACTTTGATTAAAAGTGTCCTCCGAATACAAAACTGTATATCACAGTAAGAACATACACAGAAAAATATATTAAGAGTCATTATATCATAAAGAACAATGCTTGTATAGCATAAAGTCATCAATAAAAATGCATTTTTAATTTACAGCAGAATTTCTGATCTCATATCAGCCACAAGCTGGACTGCGGATCTATAAACATGCAGATCAATTTTAGGCTGTGCAGTCATATATGTGCTGTTATCTTTACGGGACCTTTTCATAGAACACATGAAAGCAGCTGCTGTCTCAAAAGAACACATTCAGAGATACCAGCGGATAAAGTAACACCAGTAATGTCATCGAGTAAGCATTCAGACCATGAAGGGAGAGCATGCCAAACCAATTACGCTGCCCCTGAAGAAAATGTGACAGACAATGCATTGAGGCATGACATAATCAATTATTGTTAGCATAGAAATAGCAGATATAAAAAGATTACGAGGAAAGATATTTGTCATGCATGACACATTTGCACTGATTCTTTAGTCACGCTATGCAACTTACATAAGCAGTTCATGACAGCAGTGAACGGGAATGTACATATTACATAGACTTCAGAAACTGACAGATGAAACAAACTGAAAGCAGCCATTTTCAAGAGATAAATTATGTTGATTACTCATTGTTGAAATATAAATGATAACATTCATATGGACCGCAATAACCTCATTATAACTGAAAATCACATTAAAAAAATTGATCTTGAATTTTTTATAAAAACAGCAATTTTGTTAAGTCTAAACTAAATTACAGATGCCCAGATGTGACAGCTCTTCGGCTAGTTTTTATGTGATTGAATTTCTGTGTGCATAAAAAAAGCATATAAAAACATAATTAAATTGTTTTTCCATCTCATAACTTGACTCACTCCTACTCGTGTCTGAATGCAGGTAAATATAATGTGAATTTAAGGAAGTACAATTAACCTTTAAATGCTTTCAAAACAATTGAGGAGCTGGGGCTGAGAGAAATACTGAAAAGGAAATATTAAAGAATCTAAACTTCAAATATTCAGAACAAGCAAGTTTAACTCTAGTATTAAAAAATATGGCAGCATGCTATGAGAAAACAACTGACCTCAAGGCAAATGTTATTATCGTTTACATGTTATTTTAATGGAAAATAACACTGTCAAACTAAAAAGAAAAAAGTACTATTTTGAAGAAACTTTTTTAAGTGTAGTTTGTTTGTGTGTGTGCATGTTTATGTGGTTTATGAGGACAATTTTGTATACAAATTTGTATAATGACACGTGTATGACGGGCATTACAACGTGAAGGTGATTTATGAGGACAATTTCGGTGTCCCCGTAATTGAAGTCTTAAAAAACATAAATGGATTTTTTTTTTGAAAATCTAAAAATGCACAACGTTTCCTTGGAGGGGTTGGTTTAGGTGTAGGGTTGATGTAGGGCAATAGAAAATACAGTTTATACAGTATAAAAACCATTACGCCTATGGAGAGTCCCCGTAAACCATAAAAACCAACACACACACACACACACACACACACACACACACACACACATATGGTTACTATTAATCAGGCCTGATTGTTGATTCTGTTGATCAATCAGAAGCTTAACCCCTCTGAATGTGGTCCAGTGGGTTCGGGTTGTGTGAGGTCTGGGAGGGTTTAGGGGTGTTCAGGCTTGGCTGGTAAAACACAGTAGCAGGTGAGCTGGGATGATGTGGCAAGGTGGCCCCTGGGCTGAGTGATATCCCAGAGCGCACTGTAAATCTCTGCCTGCCGTTTTACTGCTGTACCGGGGCGGCTCGCCGCTAAATCACCGGTTATGGAGCGATGACGGGAAGAATGACTGTTTTCATAACCTCGCTCAGCTGTCAGTGATACGAACACACACACCACATACACATTCCCCCGTCTTTTCCTGGTGTAAAGACACTTTTCTTTTCAAGACTTCCATAAAAACAGCTGAAGACAAGTAGAAAAGTATATAAAGCTTCAAAGAAAACTGTGCATATGTCATATGCATACTGCATATGTCATACATTCTTTCTGTGATTAATATCATATTACCATATTTTTTTTGACATGGTACCATACAATATGATTGTTTTTGGATATATACTGTATCATGGCAATACCACAATATTTTATTTTTTAAGTACCTTAGATCACTATAACTGTATATGAATAAGATAATCATGGTAGAAACATCAAAGTGCAATGATATTAATACCATTGCTGATATCATGGTAATCCTAAAGTACTTTTTTGTAAGGCCATCTCTCTGTTCTCACACTTTAAATCTGTCAGGTGGTGCAGAAGGTGGACTGCTGGACAGACTGAAGCTATATTTTGTATACCACCCAAGGGTACATGATACCACTGTCTTTTTGTGGGAACAAGAAAATACAGATCAATTCAAAAGATTTAAATGTATCACCGTTAAAACAGTTCCTCAACCTTGTCCACATCAATACTTAAAAGGCAACGTCAATGTCATTTTTGAAAGATTTGAGTACATTTTGGCAAAATGTTTAATGAGTAAACAGACACAGCTGTAAATGTTCAGAAGTTGAATTTTACAGGATATAAAAACTGGTGGTACCAACATTCTTTAAGACCCTTACTGTGCTTTGAACCATGAGTCCTCTGCAAACAGCTGAAAATGATTCACCAGACCTTCAGATGAATTAGTCAGACTAACTCAGATTTTAAGTCATCAAGAATCAGAAGCTGTGACCAAGATTTCGGAATGACTATCGAACAAGAAAAAAAAGCATAAGGTGGAACTTGATTTTATCCATCAGTTGTTGACTGGATTGTGAAAAGTAAGAGCAGCTGCATACTAGAATGGAGGCAGATCTGAATGTGGTTACCATAACTGTACCGCAGTCTCGTATCATATCACAGGAAGAGCAAAGTACAACATTTTGATTTAATATGGATATACTTATATGTACTAAGCAATTAACAACATGTACTTACTATATGGTTAGGTTTCGGGTATGGTTTAGGTATGTAAAT
>JAUZSZ010000075.1:20466235-20479091 GCA_034780575.1 Labeobarbus marequensis | reverse complement strand
TCAAATCTTTGCTTCTGGCTAAAATACGAATCCTCTATCCATAATATTGCTTTCTCCAGTGAAAAAGTTGTCGTGTCTGAATCAGGAGAGAAATATGCACCGATCAAGCACTGTTTACAAGCAAAAACAGTTCTAAACAAATATGTTGCTGGTTTTTGATGCGAGAGGACATAATTTTTCCCTGGAGGTGCAGCTATTATGGATTAAGGACTTTATTTTGGCCAGAAGTGACAGTCTGAAATTAAAAATGGTCTTTTTGTTTTATTATTTCTTATAAACACGCAGTTTTTCTCTTCACAAGAAGTTAATTGAGGGACTGTAGTCATGTGGATTAGTTGTGGATTATTGTGATGTTTTCATCAGCTGTTTGGACTCATTCTGACGGCACCCATTTACTGCAGAGGATCCATTGGTGAACAAGTGATGTAATGCTAAGTTCCTTCAAATCAAGCAACTGGGATGGTCTGAAGGTAAGTACATCTCCTGGAAATGTTCATTTTTGGGTAAACTATTCCTTTAAACCTTGTTATTAGATTTGAAACAGAACTGACAGATTCTTACGTCATAAGATGAATGTTAAGTTACCATTGGTGGGACATCTCGAGCCCACATGGTGAGAGTGTTCCACTGGACGTCATGCAGAAAGTTGGAGCGATGTTCACCCAGTCCATATATGAAACGTGAAGGTAATGATGTAGACAACTGCAGGAACTGATCCGCATAGAAGAGAGGAGCTACGGATGTATTTAACCTGACGGGATGCGAATGGTTAATAACTCAATACTGGTACTAAGACATGCCAAATATTCCAGATCTCCTTCCTGGAGAGTTTTCTGCTCATGACTTCTAATGGTGAAAGAAACTAACTCATTCAGTTTTTACTGTTGTTATTTTTAAGCAGGTCTGTTTTCATGTTAGTTGACAGTAAATAGTACTTACAGTAGAGTTCCTGTCTGTGTTCTCTTAACAATCAGCCCAAAAGGTTGTTTGATGAAGTCTACGGTATAAGAGGGATTTGATGCTTTTTTCTGAACCACGGGAACATCTATAGGCACCTCATACCTCTTTTCAGCCGGGTCTGTTATCTGTATTTGACACAGGAATATTATGAAACAACAAAAAATATGGTAGGTTATGACACTCTGAAGACATTTTTTTGTTCAGGATGCACCGATAATGATAATAATATTCTGGACAATATCAATAAGCTGAACCAATAATCAACAATCAATTTCTACGCCATATTAAAATTAAAACGCAAATATTTAAAAACAATTCCAAGTAAAATTATAATTTACAATATTAAGAAACTGAATTTCCTTTAGAGGTCTTCCACATTTAACAGTGTAACTGAATTATTAGTGCTTGTTAAGATTCATTGTAATTGAGAGTTAAATATTCAGTAATACCTGATAATGTATACATAGTATACACCACCATCCAAAACTTTGGGGTCAGTAAGTTTTTTTATTTTAATTAAATTGACGCTTTTAGTTTGTAAGGAGACATTAAATTAATCAAAAGTGACAGCAAAGACATGTATAATACTACAAAAATTTCTATTACAGATAAATAACTTTTCACAAAAAATATTAAGCAGCACAACTGTTTTCAAGATTTATAATAACATGAAAATGCCTCCAAAGCAAGAAATCAGCATATTACAAGTGTATTTCTCAAGGACACTGAAGACTGGAGTCATAACTGATAAATTCAGTTTTGCCCCAAATGCAATATTTCATAATGTTACTTTATAAATGTAGCCTTGGTGAGCATAAGACACTTCTTTCAAAATAATTTAAAAAGAATTATACAGACCCAAACTTTAGAATGGATATGAATAATTTAATTCTTAAATATTAAAATGATTAAAACCTTTTAATTTAAAAAATAAATAACTGATTGATAAAGAGAGTTGAGATCACAAACATAACCAGCTAGTAACATGAAGACCAGAAGTGCTCTCACCTTCACACGCAGTCTGTTGTCTTCCTCATACATCACCTCCATCTGCAGTGCATCTATGTCTTTAGGATAATACGTCTTTTTGTTCCGGAGCAGTTTTCCCACCTTCCCCATATCGGTGTCAGTAATGGACACCAGCTCGTAGGATGGATAGTCAGGTGTGTAGAAGCACCACGGCACTCCATTCCGTCGCGATGTCTTAGCCTGCGAGTGCTGTATGAAGCAGCAGTTTCGAGCATGGCACATCTCCTCCGTGACCACCACACCTCTCTCTGGATAACAGTCAAACCTCCAAGCTTCTGGGATCTGCGAGCAGGACTCCGGCTGCAGCCACGTCCCATTTGGGCTTTTAGCTACAGCAGGTTGAGGGGGTCTATGGGGTTCTGTGGAGGGTGGCTTATGTAACCAAAATATAGTTCCAAGCAGCCAAATGCCAGAGAGAACCACAATAAGTCCCCCAAGTGTCAGCAGGGCAATGGTGATGGAGCAGCGGCGGCTCTGGGGCAGCAGGGGCAGTTCTGGGTTTACTTCCTTTAGATCTGTGTCTGTCGGCTCATCAGGATCCAATAAAGCAGCTCCTGAGAAATGAACCTCCTCAGGAGTGAGTCTCTTGTACGACACCATTTCAAACTTCAGAGTATAAAGAAGATATGACAAGAGAAGATAATTAACACAATATCCTCTAAATGTGAGAATTAAATGTTGCATAACTCATCTCACACTGCATGTGCAATCAGACTAATTCATACCTCTCAAAGAAGCAATTATTCTGGCAATTCATTTTATTATACTGTATAAGACTTTCCTGAGAAAATGAATCAAAAACTTTCTTCTGTGGAGCTATTAAAAATGTTATGATGCTCTGAAGACGTTTTCTATTAGGGATGTACCGACATTAATATTCTGGCCAATATCAATAAGCTAATATTCATCGATATTAAATTCTATGCCATGTCTAAACTTTAAAAATTTAAATCAATGATTTTAAATGCTAGACGTGAAATTTGGCATTATAATTATAATCAACAATTATAATCAAATTACGATATTCCTTTTGACATTTGCTACAAACAAGATTACATTTAATAGTGTAACTGAATTAGTGTTTGCTAAAGACTTACAGATTTAAACAGATATTTGATAACAGCTGATTATATATAAACTTAGGATTGGTACCTTATCTATTTTTAAATAAATTAATACTGCTAATTTGCAAGAACGCATTAAATTGATCAAAAGTGAGAGTAAAGACATTTATAATATTTTAAAAGATTTCTATTTCAATGTAATGCTGTTCTTATAAATAAATTAGAAATCACAGGAATAAATTAATATTTAAATGATATTCAAATAGAAAACAAACTTTCACTTGGTGAGCATAATAGATTTTCAAAAACATAGTCTCCAAACCTTTGAATGGTAGTTTACATATTAATTTTATATTCCAAATCTTCTGAAGCCATATGTTTTGTTGTGAACTGACCGAAACGTAAGCCTTTAGTTCTTTGAAAGTTGTTTTTAAGTATCTTGAGGTCTTCTTAGTTATACTAGAACAAAACTCAGTAACAGAACTTGTTTACTTTAATGATAAAAACGCATTCCAGGCATCAGCAAGTGTTTCAGCCTCTATATACAACCAGATTTAACGACGCTATGTATTTGCCAATATCACGTCCCACTAAATGTCACATGACAAATGTCACGCAGAGGAGAAAACTTTCTAAAATGCATACAGCAGCAGATATGGGGAAGACCTAGGAAGGGAAGTGGCTACTGGAGAAAGCATCCTAGTGGTGAAGGAATGAGACCAATTTTCATACCATACCTCTTCTGCTGAAAGACTCATGATTTTTGATTTTTTTCCAAAATGAAAACGCAAGCATATAAAACATATTTTAAAAAACATATAAAAGTTATGCTCTGAATCCAAAATGTGCGCGTTTTAGTCAAGAACGTTTGAGGGACAATTGCCCAGGTATGTTCAGTTTTGCAAATGCACAGCTGTCTATAATTGCTATCTATGTAGGGAGCTCACAAACTTTGAAACAAAGCCCAAATGTTCTGTAATTGCATGGAGCAACTCAGCATTAGAATGGAAGGCTACTCTTAGTAAGATAAGATAAATAGAGGTACAGGTCAGAGTCCAAGAAAACACTTCAACCCCCTCCACAGCTTTAAAACTAACTAATAACAGACACAAACCTTCATACAGTATGTTAGACTGATTATGAGCAAATGTGTGACCTTAATTGATAGACACCAGCTGCAATAAAATTAACAACATACAACAATACAGCACAGTGCAGTTTGTAGAATACTGATTTTTTTATCATGTGACATGATAAAATACCATGGTATATCAATACATTTTCAAAATATACAGCATGTGCATATCTTTCGACCTTACAGAGGCATAAAGCGAGCGTTTATCGACATTTTAAATGAATAATATATATGAGGTTTATATTTTGCAGCCACATCGTTACAATAACAGAGAACAACATCGCATATGTGACATTGTAACATATTATAGGAAGAAGACGGAGCTCACTTGAAACATCAAACAAACAGCACATACAAGAGAAAACTGCACATTTAAATTCACTTACTTTTTGCGCGGTTGGTAACGTTATATGCAAGATTTTCACACACTACATTTCATCAGTGAATACCTTCTGGTGTGTGCTTTGGTAAATATCCGTGGTGTTTCATATGTTATGAAGTTAGTGTGTTGTGTGTGTGTGTGTGTGTGTGTGTGTGTCCTGCAGTTGAAATTGGAATCTGATTCGTTTTGGAATTCGGCTCCTTTAGACGGATCGTTACGAGAGAACGAGCTCAAAAATGATTCACTTAAAAGTCATCACAAAAACAAAAATCCCCATGTCCACCGCATTTTCCGTGTGTTTTAAATGATGTTCATGTCAAATGGTGTGTCTGACAGTTTCCAAACTGTTCACCTCCTATTCAGTTGTACTCTCACAAATCTCATCACTTTGCGAATCGGTTCAAATGAATCACCGAAAAGAGCCAGTTCAAAAAAAAAAAAAAAAAATCCTTCTTGATATTATTCTACTGTGTAACACTTGCACCAGTACTGCCATCTACTTGCCTGGAGGCAAGTGGGCTTATTAGATAAAGCATTCATTTCAAAAACATTAACCCTGATCAAAAACTGAGAGAGAATGCTACATTTTATAAACTAGCTATAACCTATATAATCAAGTAAATTATTAGCATCTTTAAAGTTGAAAACTTATGCTTTTTTCTCATGTGCGCATGATATCAGTCCAGCAGATGGCAGCTCAGTCTAACATGTGGAGTGAAAGTGTTTCCACATCAAATGTAGCCTAACTAATGAGATATGTATGTAATATATAGGCTAACACTGGGGTAAAATTAGGCTATAATCTAATAATATAGCCTAAAATGTATTGTTGGTGAACAAATTCAAACATCTAGACTACAGACATTATTGAGGTCTTGAAAATGAGAAGCTCAAGAAAAGTGATTCTTCTTTTGATTTGAATTGCACTGTCTTTGATCTATGTTGATTGAATTCAGTTTGATTCAACAAAGGAAAGGCAGGCCAGTCTTTATTCTGAGCTATACTATTATTAAATCCTTGAAAAACTGAAAAAAATAGCATTTTTACTCTTGAAATCTTGTAGCAGAAGATTATTTAGAATCTATGCTGAAGGTATAGATTGTAATATGCCAGTATTATGATAACCTACTCAACTGAATTCACGCACCACACATTTAATAAAGATGATAGATCGCTTTTGTTGTTTTAATTATCGATGCTAAGAGATTTGCTCTAAGCTGCGTGTTGTTATTAGACAATTTGACACAATAATCTTCCTCTCCCAAGTTCTCCCACGTTACAAATGATTCCACAAGAGAAATGAAAAAAATCAAAGTCGGATTTGCTCCGCAAGCCTCCTAATTGTCGGAATATCGTCTTGTTTGCCCACGCATTACCTCTAATGCTAGATGATAATCTCTGTGTTATGAGGCCCTATTACTGCTGGTATAATAAAGGTGGAACAAATTATTCACAGTTCTCAACCCTAATTTACACAGATCTTTCTCAAAATACAGACCCCTCCTGTCAAAATTAAACTGATCTCAGGATAAAGTGTAAGCTTATATAAAAACCTTGTAGAACACAAAGGAAGATTCATCTGTTCCTCACTAGAAATGATGGTAATAAGTTCATTATTTTTATTAAAAAGGAACTTGAACTGTCAAACCAGCTCATCTTCCAAGCAAGACTTAAGCTGTAAGTATTTTACAGAAATAATATGCTTGAAGTGATTTCATCATTTGGTTCTTTTCTCCTTCTTGAATAATTCTTACGCCATAAATCCAAGAGCAGGCCTCTGACCACCACAGTCATTAAATGCTTATACAGTAGCTTGAGGTCAAGATGACAAGTGCCACAACAGAGTACCACTGGCACTGCGCGATGAGATACACCTATAGTGCTTATAGAACAGTGTTCCTATCATAAATACAGTATGTTCATCTTTAACCGGAACAGTTTCCCTCAGGCATGCACAAGGTGATCTCAAGGGCCTAGTATGATGTGACATACACCTGGCTCATTATATATATATATATATATATATATTTATATGCTGTGCTCCAAACCTCATAGTGTGACAGTGGTTAAGCAGTCATCATGGGCATTTTCCAAAGGCTGTTCTGAACGGTAGGCCTCTTGATTCAAATCTAAACTAAATTCTAAGGCAATGATGCTTGTTTGCTGTTGGTGGCGTTTCTATGCCGTTTCTGTGGGGTGGTTACGGTTTGGTCCCATTTAGGGCCCACCTTTGTACAGTGAAATTCGGCAGGCAATCATGAAAAAAATCCTCTTAAGCATTTTTTTTTTTGTTGTTGAACTGTCAACTCTCAAATTCGACCAACATAAATCTGCTTGGTTCAATAATTTGCACACAAGCGCTATCACCTGCCCATTGCTTGGTAAAATGAAATCCAGTCTTTTAATAGGAATGTGCCTAAAAAATTTCCGAATGCAGATTTCGCTCATATTTAAGTTGGTCGTGGGAATTCGTTGTGCTGAACAACAGAAAGCTGCTTGGTTTGAAAGTGCCTTAGTGTTTTATAGAACTGCTCTGTTGACAATAGTTTTTATCTGCGAAATTTTGCTGAATTTTCACTAACATGGCTTTGCCTTTATAACATTTGTTATGCGATTGCTATGCTATTCCAGCTAACAAAAATATGTTCTAAGAACTTTTTAACGTTCCTTTTAATTTGTAAAATCGTTTGTCTTCTAAATGTTCTGTGAATGCTCAAAAGATCCATTCTATTGTATCATTTCGCAAACATCATGGGAATGTTACTATACAATGTCCTCTGAACATTCTGAAACTAACAGTAAATAGTTAAAAATGAACATCCAGCTAAAATGTTTCAGGAATAAACCTTCCATGAACAATGTAGAAATAATGTTTTTGTGCAAACGTTTTTAGAACATTATTAAAGACCAAATAACTTTGAACCAACATTCTATTAATGTTACTGGAAGAATATTTGTTGATAAGAGAACATTTCCAGAACGTTTGCTAAAGTTCTGAGAAGATTCCCTGTTAGCTGGGATACTGGTTGGCTGCTGACTGATATACTGATCTATTCTATTTTTGCATCCATCCTTCAATGTAAGTAATGTTTTATAATCAAATATGCTAGATTAAGAGCAAACCTCTACTTGACAAGCTGCATTTGAGCTTATTGGTGCATTCAACTCATGTTGATTGTGTTTATGAGTTGAATGCACACAAACGTCACCACCCAGAGTTTCTTGGATGGATGAAACATTTGTATTAATGATACATTTGTTCAAATTAATGATTTTTTTTCACTTACAGTAAAACTACTTGTATGTACAAAATACTATTTTTGTACAATTACAACAGAATATTTACACCACCCTCATGAATTGAATAAAATATAATGGAAAAACACACCTGATGTGCTTTATTTTTTTATTATTTTGTATATGTGGAGTTAAAAATCTTGTTAAATTTGACACAAAGTGATCTGAATGCACCTAATGTCGAAATTATGATTTCCCAACTCATGAACTTCCCAAGAGGATTTGAATGCACCATTAATTCACGTTCTTAGCACAGAGGTAGATTCGAATTCTTAGGGCTAAAGGACTGTTCAAATCCCCCTAATAAAGACATGATTTAAGAGCCACCAGCATCCGAGCCTCCTTCATATTCTCTCATTGTTCTCTCTGCTCTTAATGTTGTACACACATGCACACGGTTGGTCTCAGATGGGACAGCTGCTTCCCAGTGGGAATAATCAGTTTGACCTTGGCCGATAGTGGCTGCAAACGTGCTACAGTGCTGAGACATGGGCATTCACAGCATCGGGCACTGAGCTGGAAAAATGCTATCCACCCCAAGACAAAAAATGTGCTCATACAGCAAGATCCACTCTATAAGAGATAGAAAAACTGCATCTATCAATGTGTGTGTGAGGAGAGAAAGTAGCCTGTGTTATTGCCAAAAGGCAAAGCATGCCGTAATTCTTTGAAATGTATAATGAAGTTTAAAGTTAGGGGTTTGTTATCAAGTGTTCTTTTTTTTTTAAATTAGCTAGGTGTCACTGACAATCCAACACGACGATACACTCTGGCAGAGGTCAGATATGAAAGAGCGCGCGTGTATTCTCGCGAAGTAACCTCAAGTCACATTTATTCATTCTCTACCCAGGAATGAAATTAAACATTTATTCATTAAAGTCACTGTCAGTCTGCCAGAAAAATAACTTTCTGGAGCACTAAACACGCACATGCACTACGTGGCATTGAATGAAAACTGGAAGAGTGAAGGAAATTAATTAACTGCAGTTGGGGAACATTTCATCCATGCTTCCTTTCATTGGCTCATATCATTTCAAATGTCTTTCTCTCTCTCTCTCTCTCTCTCTCTCTCAAATAACAGTTTGAGATACATTTGTGCAACTTTAATTTATTACAGTCTCAAATGACCCTAAAGCCTGTCTTTGAGAGCCATGGCTGGCCAGCTTAACAGACATTAATGTAGTAAACCTTTCTGATTTCAACACCATACAGAATAAAATTCACACGTCAGGGTGACATCAAGGATGGATTATGTTTCTGCAAGGCCTTGGACACCAGATTCTTTGGCTCTTGTCAAAACTGTGAAATGTCCAAATGATAGGATATTACATTACAGATACAAAAAATAAAATCACAATTGTATGATAAAAAATGCAATTACAAGAATGAACACACCATGCATGCAAAAAAGTACACAACATCATAACTGCAATAAAGTGTTGAGAGGGCCCTGTCAGTGCTGAGGAAGGGCCAGGAACAGATAACGGTTCTCATTTCGTAGCTCATTTCACATTGTGACAATAGTCAAGGCACACAAATTTCAAACTCTATTTGTCTGTCTATATCAAATTTAAATCTGACGTTGCTTGTTTTAGTGTATTAGGCTTCCACTCTCATATGGAGACCTTGACACTCAGAGTTAAATTATGTAATATTATATATGTATTAATTATTCAAAGATGTGATATTTAATAATTTAATCACTTTAATATTTCATAATTTAATCATTTATATACACTACCATTCAAGACATTCCCATTCACTATCATTTTTGAAAGAATCCTAAAAATACAGTAAAAATAGACATTTGTGAAATATTACAATTTAAAATAACCTTATTCTGTTTTAAAAGATTTCAAAATCTAATGTATCCCTGTGATATTAAAGCTGAATTTTCAGCAGTCATTACTCCAGTTTTCAGTGTAACATGATCCTTCAGAAATCATTTTAATATGTTGATTTGCTACTCAAGAAACATTTCTTATAATTATCAATGTTGAAAACAGTTGTGCTGCTTAATATTTTGGTGGAAACTGTGATTATTGTTTAATCTTATATCATTATAATTCATGCAGTTTTTACGACTTAAAATTAATAAATAAATTGGAGAAACAATGACTACTGAACTTTTCATGTGAACGATTAAAAATGAACTGAAAAAAATGAAATGGTGACATTTTACAGTATCTATAAGTTTACATTTTCCTATACCTCGCTTTGCAGATTCACATACAATGTAATATTAGCACATGTTGTTAGATTGATATATATGTGGAGTCACTGTTGGGATATGAAGATGGCAACCCACCAGTGACCATGAAAGAAAGCGTATGAAAGAATTAAAAATAAAAATGTGAATATGCATGAGTGCGTATGGTTTATAGACTGGCCAGCCGGTGTCCTGCATAAATGTCCTTTGAAATGCAGTGAAAGCTTTGTACTATAGCCATATGGCCCAAGATCAGAGAAGAGACCAGACACAGGCAAATAACCAGCAGCAGCACACACATGCACACACACAAACATCTTTGTTCATTCATATTTAGCTGAGACTGTGTGGATGTGTTGATATGAATAGATGACCACTTATTCAGTCTTATTCAAGAAGTATTATAAAAGGAGATATAATCGCCAAAAACTGTGACATTAAAAGTTGCAATCCTGAGAAAAAATTCTGAACTGTGAAATGTTAACTTTGTATCTGGCAATTGGGACTTTTTCGTTCCCGAATTTTTTTTTTTTTGTCTCAAAATTCAGATTTTTTTTCTAAGAATTCTGAATTTATACCTCACTATTCTGACTTTTTTCTCAGATTTCTGAATTTATATCTCGTTATTTTGTAAAACTGTGGAGGAAAACAGTTTCCACAGATAATTTAGTTTTGGGAGAATATGAAAAGAAATATTTGAGTTCATATTGAGATCTCAGATTTTGGTATCTTGGAAAAGGACTGTTTGGAACATTGTTGAGATTTCTGGAGAAAATTTTATTTCTCAGAAGTAAAATCAGACAAACACTTACGCACTTCAGAAAAATCTCCATTTGCTCTCCATTTAATATCATTGACTTCCATGAGAAACAACTGCAATATTACAAAGATCTCTTTTGTTATTTTTAGTTATTGTACCCAAATCAATTAAAATCAAAACCAACACATTTATATTTTGTATTTGTAATCTACAATACACCTTTGTTTATCAGCATTCCAGTGTCTAACTTGTGTGTGTGTGTGTGTGTGTTATCAGAGAGATGGAGAAAGCAAATGAGGGCAGTTAGAAGCCGTACTGCAGCTTAGCTAAAATAGCATATTATTGTAGCCTACAGCAAAAGAGAGCTTATTGTAAATCAATACATAATAAATCTTGCATTTTAATATTATATGGAAAGATCTATAGACACATGGACAAAAAGCAATGTCTGACAACCATCTCATTACCATTTCTCTCTCACTGTTTTTTTTAAATTTTTTTTTAGTTTCTTGTGCACCTATTCTTGTGCATCTCTTTGTATTTAGTTTAACTTTACGACTGTAAAGCACCTTGGACAATGCACATTATATAGTGCTATATAAATAAAATGACAAAATGATATAGAAAATGTCATCTCAAATTCCATGTCTGTTCAGTGCTTTCTAAAACACAGTGTAGCTTCATAACTTTTAAGGCCAGAAACATTTTATATCCGTCAAGGGCAATATAACGAGAACTGGGGCTGTCAAGCTCCAAAAGCAAATAAATAAATTAATAATTAAAATAGCACCATAAGGTATTGAGAACAAAGCCCATATGACTCATGCGCCATATACCAAGTCTTCTAAAGTCGTACAACAGCTCTGTGTGATGAACAGACTGAAATTTAAGTTCTTATTTGCTGAAAATAGCCCCCTCAGCTCTCAAATCTCATCATTGACATCAAACCTTGACATCTGCATCACACTGAAGAGAGTTTATCCAAAATGGAAGGGAACAATACAGATCAAAGTATTATTAATTTTGTTTAAAACTTTACTTTAAAAAAGATAGATAAGCATTATCCATCTTTTTGAGTTCCATGACTTTTTATCTCACAATTCTAATCAGAATACCTAAAAATAATCAGAATATAAACTTGCTATAAATGCTATAAATGCTTGCTATAAATATGCTAGAAATATCTGAATTCTGAGATAAAAAGTCACAATTATTGTGGTGGAAACAAAAAACAGAATTGTGAAATCTCAGAATCCAGAGGGGGAAAAAAAAATGAATTGTGAGATATATACTCAAAACTGTAAGATTTAAACTTGGAATTGTGAAAAAAAAAAAAGAGTCAGAATTTGGGGTTTTTATCTCACAATCTACACTTTGTTTCTCGCAATTGTGAGATATAAACTCAGAACTGTGAGAGAAAAAGTGAGAATTGTGAGATAAAAAATTACCTTTATTATTATTATTATTTTTTATTCAAATAAGTATTTGACCCCTTCGCAAAACATGACTTGGTATTTGGTGGCAAAACTCTTGTTGGCAATCACAGAGGTCAGACGTTTCTTGTAGTTGGCCACCATGTTTGCACACATCTCAGGAGGGATTTTGTCCCATTCCTCTTTGCAGATCCTCTCCAAGTCATTAAGGTTTCGAGGCTGACGTTTGGCAACCCGAACCTTCAGCTCCCTCCACAGATTTTCTATGGGATTAAGGTCTGGAGACTGGCTAGGCCACACCAGGACCTTAATGTGATTCTTCTGGAACCAGTCCTTTGTTGTTTTTTGGGTCATTGTCATGCTGGAATACCCATCCACGACCCATTTTCAATGCCCTGGCCCTGACGGTACATGGCCCTGTCCATCGTCCCTTTGATGAAATGCAGTTGTCTTGTCCCCTTAGCAGAAAAACACCCCCAAAGCATAATGTTTCCACCTCCATGTTTGACAGTGGGGATGGTGTTCTTGGGGTCATAGGCAGCATTCCTCCTCCTCCAAACACGGCGAGTTGAGTTGATGCCAAAGAG
>JAUZSZ010000075.1:20395121-20405161 GCA_034780575.1 Labeobarbus marequensis | reverse complement strand
CGAGCCTCCGCTGTAGCTTTACCTGCGAGTGTCGCTGTTGGATAGTGTTATTTTATATTAAAAAAAAACGAGTTACTTTTATACTTTTAATGCCATATTTAGTAATATTTGTGATTTATGTTTGTAATATAGAATATTTTCTCATCCAATTTTTTGAGGAAGCACTGCCTCCCTTGCCTCCTCGGAGGAAACGCCCCTGATGTATATATATATATAAACCTCGCTATGCGTACTTGAGACTTGTCATAGCACTTACATATTATTGCTCTTTTGTTTTGTTTTGATTGCTTCTATTGTCCTTCATTTGTAAGTCACTTTGGATAAAAGCATATGCTAAATGACTAAATGTAAATGTAGCTTTCTCTGTTGAAACTGTCATCTTGTCTGGATCAGGAGACAAATATGCACAGATAAAGCACAAACAAGCACGTTTACAAGCAAAGACAGCTCTCAAAACTTGAGTGGATTTTGATGTGAGAGGACAACAAGGGATGGACTTTTTCCACTGGAAGAGTTATTATGGATTATGGACTTACTTTGGCCAGAAGCAACGGGTTAAATTAAAATGGCTTAATGATAGATTGGTGTTTTTACCAATGCTGAGCTTTTCACTTCACAAGATGTTAGTTGAAATTAATGTTAGATGAATTAGATGAATAAAACATTACAGAGATGTTTCATGAACAACATATAAATTCCTTTTTTTTTTTGTTACTTTTTTTCTGAGAATGTCAAAGACCAGATAACTTTAAACAACCATTCTATTAACATTAAAGAATGTTTGTTTAGACTCTTGTTTTCCAAAACATTCCGAGAATGATCTCTGTTACGTTTGTCTTACTTTGGTAAGGTTAAATCATCTGAAACAAGTTAAATTTGAGAAGACATTTTTGATTAATTTGTTTCATTCCATTCTTTTTCACATATTTGGTACAAGTATGCAAATGCAGACATGAATGGTTGGCCAAAGCATTGCAAGCACGTAGTTTACAGTACTGGGGATGATCTGTTTTAATAACCATATACATGCTGACAGTTAAACCTGCTTCGATTAGGTTGCAAGATTCTAGAGACTTGGGTAGTTAAAAAAAACACCTGTCAATCACAGAACATTTTTGCAAATGCATAAATACACTTACAAACTCTTAAAACCCCTTAGCTACCACATCCAAAAAGAAATAAATGAAAGAAAGACAAATGGTCTAGTTTTCTATGAACATATCTGCTGTGATTCTGTCAGAGATGTTGATAGGGCTATTGAAATCTGTCTAATGGTTGTCTAATGGATCACAGATCTGTGATCTCTCATAGTGATAGCTATTTTGTGTGCGTATGACTGTAAAGGTGTCAGGTTGTGGAGACAGAGTGAGAGATTCCTTGGAGGCCTCACAATCCTGGGTCAGTGTGACTTAATAGAGCAGATTTCAGGAACAGTAGGTTCTGTATGTAGGCCACACAGATGGGTGGATCAGAGCAGGAGATTTTCCATGTCAAAAAGCGAATAAATACATAAATTAATGTCAACTATGTCTTTCTTAGGAGATGCTACAGTAGGTTACACCTGCAGTCAATTGTTACTCAATTATTCAGAATTTAACAGCGATTAGAGGAACAGGAATCTTCAATTGTAATGTTGCTGCTGTACAAGATCTAAATTGGAAAAGTTTCCTCAGGATGGAATGCTGCCAGAACTTTGATGAACGAGGTGAAAAGTTTCTTGGCACGTTATCTTTTTGAACTCATTGTAAATGCAGTGTTATATTTAAATCCAGATGCCAAGGACAGCATTCTGGTGCATGTACCCCTCTTGAATTTGTTAAATCTCATCATCTCATGAAATGTGAACATAATGAACACACAGTGTCTGTACCATGGCTTGCAATAGATTTTCTACAAAAGCTTTTGAACAGGCAGCGGAGAAATGATTTGTGTTATATGGCTGCTCATTTCATTATAGATCCATAGTGATGGTAATAGACATTGTGGGTGTATTGTAGGATCTCTAGCCTCTACTTCAAATGAATCCATATGAAGTATAAATTAGAATAAATAAATGAAATGCAGGCATTATGATGGTATCCAATTCAATACCCAATTCTATTCATGTCAAATTACTTCTGTTATGATAAAGCAATGATATCCTTGTTTGTTAAGAAAATTAGAAGGCCAAGTATTTGGATAAAAACCATTCTGAACCCATGTATCAATGCCAAATTACATTTTTATGATTTCTGAAGAAAATAATACATAATTAATTCAAACCTATAAGAAACAGTTGAGATTTCTGCAACAGTGCTAATAAAGTTAATGAGTTTTAAAAACAAAATAATTATGTTTATCAATAAATCCAATTTGTTTCTATGTCATACATTATAACTAACTGAATACTGCTTATTAGCTATATTTTAACCGTGTTCATACTTTTTGAAAAAATAATTGTTTTTCACAATTAACCCCAAAAAAAAGATTTTCCAAAGTTGTCTGTGATATTCAGGTCCATAGATATGGCTCAGGTCCCTCCTTCAAAGTTATTTTATTCCGCTCGGTTTGTAGCTAAAAGATCAGTGCTATCATTCATGTTCATTCATACATAAAGTTCTGAACAATAAAAATAGTGATGCTTTATGAATGAGACTGCCCTGAATCATTTTAATGACTCAAATTTATGACTGTAATCTTATATGTGTGTTTGCAGATCTTCTCAAAGGACATGTGTGGGTAGGGCTGTGTGGGTAGGACATTTACATCTACACAGATACACGATTTAGACCTCTAATTATGGCTTAATGATAGTAAGCAAGTTTGATAAATGATGACCAAAGGACAAACACAATAAATAGGGTGCAGAGGAGATCCTTATTATTCCGTTTCCATCTCATTTGCTGTAGATGCTGGAAATTGAGAAATGCTACTGGAGGAAAATGAAATATTTTTTCATATTTTATAGGCTGTTCTTGTTTCTTTGCTTACAGATATACATAAAACACGGATTTTGCTGAATATGCTTAGGTAAACAGAAAAGGAATGTTACCAAAAGCAAATGCACAGTCAATAGTGTTGAGCAACTGAGGGCCAAGGCAAAAGGGTCAGATGTACAGTAATTTCTCTTAGTTTTGCTGTGATGATAGAGCTGACATCGAGGTCAAGTCTAAACGTTTGTAGCTTCAATCTGATTGTCTCTCGCTGTAATGTACCTCTGGGTGATCTGGTCTTTAACACGAAGCTTTGATTTCAGAACAGAATGTTCTGGCACCGAAAGCATTTGCTATATCATACAGTCAGGCACTTGATGTTCAAACACTCCACAGTGCTGGACTGTCCTTCACAGACAAATTATACACCCCTGGTGATTGTTTTAGATGCTATGTGAAAAGCTGTCAAGGGGTTTGTCTATTCTGCTTTAGGAAACAAGGACTACAAAGAACTGTACAAAAACTGTAAGGGATCCTGCAGAAACAGAGGAATAGGTTTTATAGGTCACGTTCACACAGCAATAAAATACAGTTGTCAGTCCTGGTTTTCAGTCATTAATACAGTTGTGTTCACTCACATTTTGGTTATTTACGGTAGTCACAACCACATTCACTCTTAAAAATAAAGGTTCTAAAATGGTGTTTTTGCAGTTATGCCATAGACGAACCATTTTTGGTCACCAAAGAACCTTTCAGTGAACAGTTCCTAACAACACTATCTCATGACCAATTCGTACGTATTTTACGAGGTGGCTAATTCGTACAAATTTGTACGACCTCACTCATATCATTTTGTATGATTTGTCTAAACCCCAGTGACGGGTAGGTTTAGGGGCAGGGTTAGGTATAGGTCATTCGTACAAATTCATGCAAATTGTGCTACTCGTAAAATACGTACGATTTAGCAAAAATCGTATGAATTTGTACGACTGAGTTCATATGAATTCATACGAATTAGCCACCGCGAAAAAAATATGTATGAATTGCCGTGAGATCGGACTGTTCCTAAAATAACCATTTTGAAGAACCTTTAGAAATCTAAAGAACCTTAACTATAAAGAAACTTTTCTACATTTGAAAGGTTCCATGGATGTTTAAGGTTCTTGATAGAAACCAATGATGACAATAAAGAACCTTTATTTTTAAGAGTGTTCTATAACCTAACATGAGCTGTGTGTCATCTCATCTGAAGGTTTATAGACGGTCACTGTCCTCCACCAGAAGTACGTGCGATTCAATTTCTCCGCTCTTTACTGAGGTATAAAAACTGCCGTCGTGCCTCAACTGAACTTTTGTATATTTTATAATAATTAACTTAAATAATCTGAAAAAGTAGTCAAGTGTACACTGCCATTTAAAATTTTTCTTACTGGTAACATCTAGTAAAGTCTTTTATACCCACAAAAGCCACATTTGCTTAATAAAAATACAGTAAAACGGTAATTTTATGAAATATTTTTTTTTTACAATTTAAAATAACTCATCAATATGAATATATTTTAAAATGTAATTTATTCCTGTGATGGCAAAAGCATCATTACTCCAGTTTTCAGTGTCACATGATCATTTTAAATGTATATATCATTTATAAATCATTTTAATTTGCTGATTTGGTGCTCAAGAAACATTTCTTATTATTAGCAATGCTGAAAACAGTTGTGTAGCTTAATATTTTTGTAGAAACCATCAAAACTTTTTTTTCCAGAATTTTTTTGAAAGAGCAATATTTATTTGAATCTGAAATTTTATAACATTATGAACATCTTGACTGTCACTTTTGATCAATTTAATGCATCCTTGCTGAATAAAAGAACATTTGCTATGAAATATTTTTCTGCAAAATATAATACCAAATTCTAATTGTAAGACAATATCCACAATAAATTTCCATGTTTAATCGTCATTATCTCTCTCTAATGAAAATCTCTTATATACAATAAATGTTGACACCTACACCGTAAATCAGAATGTAAGCTATACTTCTCTCATACTAAACTGTTGAGAGTTAAGGGCAGAAATCATGACATGCTCAAAAAATAAATAATTAAAAACTTCCTTGACATTGATCAAAGAGCGAGATGACCAATCACAATGGGCCTGGCAGGCTTTTGTAATTGTTGCGTCACTCTGTCTCAGATGACCTTGCTGGCTGGCTCTTTCCTGGTCCCAGCTGAATAAAGTTAGATTGAGATTCATGGACTTTCTCCTGCACTCCCGTCCTCTGACTAATGCATATCTTTATCCATTCCTCTTTCCTTCTCCCCTCCAACCAGCCTGTTTCTCCTTCACCAATAAAAGTTTATTGTATTTTCCTTTTTTTTGTAACAGAACAGCAGATTCATTTTGAGGTTGGGAAAGAAAAATGCACAGCGAAAGAAATAGAGCAAGAAAGCTCATTTCTTCTCATTGTTCTTTTTCCCTCGTGTATAACCACGTACACAGAGATACATGCTTATGCAAGTAGCATGCAGTGGGTCCAAACGTCTGAGACCTAATAGTGAAAATGCAAATGTCTTTTGCATGGTTTTAATTTAATACAAAATGCAACAGGTTTTTAATGTGGTCTCAGGATGTTTTGGTGTCTACTAAAAAGTCTAATCATAGGGTTTAAGTTATATAGGGCATTAGGTTTATCAAATTAAATTTAAACATCAACTATGAACAAGAAATTAAAAGCTAACCCAGATGCTTGAGGTGTTAACTTGTATGATAGTGTGGGAAATATTGAATAATGCAAGGAAATCAGCTTATAGTATTTGGGAAAATGGAGGTGTAATATGCAAGCGTGCAATTGCATTGAATATTACTGCATATTTACCCTTAAGAAAAATATTTGTAAATATCTATATTTATTAAATGGTAATGCATGCCATACTGTATGATTACCATATACATAAACCTTGGTGTTTACTTGTTGCTCCAAAGTAGTTCAGAGAATACCATAGTACTTTCTGTGTGAGGAAAAAAACAGCAAATCATGTCCTTGAGCAATTATTTATTTTGTGTCTGCAATTTTTGCAACTCATTTTATGGACAAAAAAAAAAAACTATTTTTCAAGAAATCCAGTCTCATAAATGAAAACTGAGGACATTTGTGAGGCTTTGAGTATTTTTTATGTTCAAAAATTTAAATTCTTTTGAACTTTAAATTAATCAAAAAATAATTTAAAAAAGCATCACAACTGTTTTTAACACTGATGATCATGTTTCTCAGACAGCAAATCAGCATATTAGCAGCATATTAGAATTATTTCTGAAGCATCATGTGACACTGAAGACTGGTGAAAATTCAGCTTTGCCATCACAAAAATAAATTAAAATATATTAATAGAAAACAGTTATTTTAAATTGTAATAATATTTCACAAAATTACGGTTTTTACTTTTTACTATTAAATAAATGTTGCCTTTCAAAAACATTTAAAATGTCTTACCGACCCCAAACAGACTTCCAAGGCACTACATGCCACGTCTGATAATCTATACATATTGAACATACTGAAGTGAACTTCAGAAATAACCAAGCAAAGATATATCAACTACAATGCCGATTTTCTATTTCTTTTTTATGAGTCATAAGTTTGAAGAAAAAGAAAGCATCTAGACATGATGAAGACTAGACTAGATGAAGGCATCTAGACAGAATGTTATGCAAACACTGAATTCAGATGGGTCTTAATGCCTTGCTACCACCGTATACAGACGGTGACGACAACATGTTTCAGGTTAGATTGGGATGGAGAAACCAGAGTGAGATCATTTAAAGGCAACAAAACAGATACGAATCAGGTTTTTTGAGACCCTCACCATTTCTATTGGTGTTGTGCTGAAAGAGAGAGGACAAACAGATGCAATAAAACACAATTGTGCGTCTGTCAGTCTTAAGGTTAAGCCATGGCTGTGTGTTCCCTCACCTCCGTATGCAGCTAATAGGATTTAGAGGTTTGGGATTCATTCGCTTACAAAGCTTTGACTCCCTCAAGACAACATAATCCCTCCTTAGCACAGCTAATAGAAACCTAGCAAGCATTTATTCACCTCCGTCGAGAGGTGTACAGTTTGTCTGTCAGTTTTTTTCATTCAGAAGTAAACACAATCTATCAGAAGGTCCTGTTGATCACCGTGGGACACGATAGGTCGGTTACAATGGCTGTATGTTATTCAAGGGAATGATGGCTGCCCATATCAGTAAAGCTCCATAATGAGAGGGATCAGCTGCTGATAGATGTATAAGCTTAAGGCTTAAGGTTTGCTTTGGCTCTATCCCAACTCAAATCTATGCAGATCCAAAGGGGAAAACACACCCAATACATCTAATGAATTTATTTAAGCAAAGGGCTTCATTTGTCTAAGAACCAGATCTGGAATCTATGTTATTGAATCATTTTCACTGCAATTCAATTATGTCTGAAAGATATTAACTGGATGCTACTATATGATGCTACTATTTGCTAGTGTTTCATGAAAAATCATAAATATTAATGTTGTCTATCAGCCAAATTTGATGTTTTACATATACATTTACATTGAGTGTATCATGTGTCCTATATATAGCTGACTGTTGACATGAGAGTTTGAAATCACATAGTTTTGCCGTTTTTTGTTGTTGTTTTTTTTGTTTGTCAAAATGTGAATAGACACGTGCACATTAAATAAGACACACAAGCACACACACACACATACAAAAAGTAAATAAATACATTAATAAAAATAGTAGTGGAGAGCAAAATCATCCACACATTGTCAAGATATTAAGAATAATTGGTCTAAGCTCATGCATGAAACATACTCCTTGCTTTACATTTTATTAGATGACAGAATTGAATGTATATTGTTTTTGTAGAAATGCATATATTTAAATTAACTGTATATCATAATTTCAAATCTCTTGCTCACCAAGTCTGCATTAATTTGGTTAAAAATGCAGTAAAATAATATTATTGAAATATTATTACAATTTACATTTTTAACAATTTAAAGTAACAGGGTCACTCCAGTCTGATTCTTGAGAAATCATTCTAATATGCTAAGTTAGTGCTCAAGAAATAAATCCTATTATTATCAATGTTAAAAAGTAGTTGTTCTGTTCAATATGTTTGTGGAAACCTTTATACATTTTTCAGATCCTTTGAAGAACAGAAAGTTCAAAAGGACAGCATTTATTTGAAATCTTTTCTAACCTTAGAAATGTCTTTACATTTGATCAAATTAATGGCTCCTTTTCTGAATAAAAGTATTCATTTCTTTATTTCAAAAAAACAAAAAACAAACAAACAAAAAACAACAACAACTTCTGACCCCAACCTTTTGAATGACAGTGTAAATATTCAATTGAATTAAATAAAATTACTAAGAGTCCAGATTGGGCTTAGTCAACCGGAACCGGCAATGTTTTCATTTTCTTGCATTTTTTCAGCATTCTTCTCCACTCTTAAAGTTTAACCTTAGCACTTGACTTTTAGCTGCAGTGTACGCACTTTCTTTGTGTAAATTGCAACACCAAAGATATTGATGACTTGCTTTGGAGCTGGGCTGCGGGAGACAGATCTGAGGTGTGAAACCTGGAAGCAGGGTCAAAAACGAGACCCTCTGTGTAGGAAGAGACACAAGTTTTAAACCAAGCTTATTCCATGCTTTCCTAACAGGTGGCGGACAGTGTCCTCAGATCACGCTGTGCTGAATGAAAGCCTTGAGCACAGCACAGCGGACTGCATCGCTCCTGATCTATTCAACTCTTGTTTTTACTGTTGAATTTGCTGTGATTATGTCCTCACGCTGTCGGCAGTGAGGTTGTGGGTATAGTTTGGATATAGCAGCATAAGGATGGGCAATATCACATTGAGATGAACACAAAGGTCAACCCACGAGGTCTGTGCCCTGAGCACTATAACAATAATAAAAGTGTAAAAAGAAATAATAGCGTTGTTATGGACTGCATTGTGGTTTCTCAAGCAGGCCATAATAATAAGAGAAGATAAAGGAAACCAATAACAACAAAACTCAAATCCACAACACCATGACAGCCACAGAGGATTCAAATCACACTCAACACGAAAACAATATAAATAAAAGAACACAAAAAAGGTGGAATTATATTATAGACTTTACCACAGGGAGGGGGAAATAAAGAAACTAAAAGGTACAAGATCAAGAGGAGATCATAGCCTGACACCAGATATTTCAACAACAGCTTTACATTCCTCCACATTTCATACTCCACAGCGTCTTGGAATTACAAGATCATTCAGTGTAGTGTTTGTTAAAAATATATTTATATATTAATTCTTGTGCTCATGTAATAAATATATAGTTGTAAAACACACAACACACACATAAGAATTTTTCAAGAATCTTCAAATGGTTTCTGTTTTCACAAGAAAAATCATCTACATTTCAGCGTGATCGCTATCATATGACTTCAGAAGTCTTGGAATATGGAGCACTTTTATCATTTATTTAATTTTGAGCTTGATAGCCCTTGGTCACTATGAGCTAAAGATGTACAATACTGTGCAAAAGTCTTAGGTCATTAGTTTGTTCACCAACAAAAAATGGTTTAAAGCCAGTTATATCTATCTTTTGTTGCAATGTGTTAGTAGGAAATACTATATCAGTTTACATTTCCAAAAAATCCTTTTACCATTTATTATAATAATCCAGTGAGATTTTTGTTTGCACAAGGAGTCTGACAACAGCCAGTGCTCCTCACAGATCAGATCTCAGCATCATCCAGTCTGTCTAGAATGACATGAAGAAACAGAACAAACTGAGACAGACTAAATCCAGAAGAACTGTGGCAGCATCTCCAAGATGCTTCAAGAAACCTACCTGCAAAGCTACGGTACTGTGAAAAGTTATAGGCACTTGTGTAAAAACGCTGTAAACTGAGGATGCTTTCAAAAATAATGTCAGAAATAGGCATTTATCAGTTAACTTACCTTAACTAAATTAAATCAACATTTGGCGTGACCATCATTTGCTTTTAAAACAGCTTTTGCCCCATGTGCACTTGCACATAGTTTTTCAGGTAGCTTTGCAGGTAGGTTTCTTGAAGCATCTTGGAGACATT
>JAUZSZ010000075.1:20140345-20151594 GCA_034780575.1 Labeobarbus marequensis | reverse complement strand
AAAACATTTATTTCATAATGATATTTTCCCCCATTTTAAATTCTTATTATCCAATGAAAGGTTAGATTTTTGTGATTGTAAAAAATAATATATCAAAAGGATAAACAATACAGATTTATTTCCACAGCCTTCCTTGATCATATTTACCAAGGGTACCAAAAATTCTGACCACGTGTGTATTATGGTAGTCAATATTAATTCAAAATAATGCTGAGAAATTAGCTCCTAACTCTAGAATGCACTAAGTATAAAATTTAAATAATAAACCTCAATGAATTACATTTTCTTCTAAAAATGAGTAGTGTTGGTTCCTTCTTGTATATTTATCTTTCAAATGACAATTTAATGACAATTTCAGTGATACACTAATTTGATAATGTGTGTTAAAGTGTAGAGAAATGTAAAATGTGCTACTACCCTTTGTAGATTTTGTAGCTATGACCATTGCAGATAGGACCAACACGTCCTATGTAATATTTTATGAATATTAATATGAATTTCCTTTTTGCATTTTAGGGCTAGCTAACACTATTCCAACACATAGCTTATCCTATTTTTTTTAACTGCAACTATATAAAATAAAATTGCAAACAGCTACCCAAGTACCAAAATCAGAAGATCTAGAAATATTTTTCAAGTTCCACCCTCAACAAAATACAAGTAAAGCTTTGGTCCAAAAGGTTTTCTGCAGTAAAGATGGTACCAACAGAAGGTGGCTGTCATACAGTGAGGAGAGCCCAGCTTTATTCTGCATGGCATTTGCAAAGCCCACAGACACCGGGAAGCACGTTCATCAAAGAATAGAAGAACATGAGAAGAGCAAAATGCACAGAGATTATGCTGATGAATACTTTCTGAGGGCATCCAAAAGTAACACTGACTATGTTTACATGGACATCAATACTCCGATTTTAACACGATTAAGACAATACTCTGATTAAGAGTCTACCATGTACACAGAGATTTTTGATTATCTTAATCAAGTCATAATCGAAGTAACCACAAATCGAATTAAGACATATGGAGTATTCCTGTTTTATTACTGACTGCACTGTATTTTATGTATAATCATTTTCTATTTCTGTTTTAAATTCATTTTAAATCAATTTCTATATCATTTTAAAATTCCTTGTTTTTATTATTTTTAATTCCTTGTTTTTATTGATTTTAATGACTATTCCACTTTCTTTTATTTAAAGCACTTTGAATTACCACTGTGTATGAAATGTGCTATATAAATAAACTTGCCTTGCCTTGGCTTGCCTATAGAGATGTATTTAGAAAACAACATAAAAGAAAGATTTCGAATAGAATTTTTCATAGAAATAATTTGAGTAAAAATTTAAATAGAACAGAAGAGAGAGAGAAATGTTTACAAAAATATATATATTTAAAAATGTACAGAAACGATTTGAATGGTTTTCAGAATTATTTTAATATAAATAAATTTAGTAAAAAAAAAAAAGAAATTATAAAAAGTACATTTTACAAAATAGAAAATCTGTTGACATACATTTTAAAATGGTTTCAAATTTCTGCATTATTTTTCTGTGCTGTATTCAGGTGTCTGTTTTGTACTGTTTGGCCTGTGAAAATCCAGTATGCGAGGACTGTATGAATGGAAAACATGCTGAGCACCCCACTGATTCACTGGAAAATATTGTGGACCAACAGCTAGCGGCATTGCAGGACAGAGTGGATTCAGCTAAGAACAGGTGCTCCCATAATGCCCATCATGTTGTTCTCGGTACTGTAAAATAAATAGGCTTACAAATAAGAAGGCCCACACAGAATATACACCGGTACCTCTTGTGACGCTTCCATCTGCCAACAAGATCAATTTTGTCACAGAGTTTACCATATTTTAATCCATTCCACAAATTTTACCTCACGATCAGTACAGAAAAAAAGTCTGTAGATTACGTGTGGGCCTCGGACTAATCTCCTGATTGCTTAATTCATTAACTGATTGCTTAATGATTTAGTGTTTATGTCTTCAAGAATGGTAGATGGATGAATAGACAGATGGATGGATGTTTAATGGACCTATTTAACTAACTCACAGGCTTCCTCAGATAAGACGGGCAGTTCAGTGTTTGAGAGACATTCTGCAGCAGTTGAACTCTCAGCGTAGCTCCATAGAGGAAGACATCCACTCCTCCTTCAGCGAGCTCCACAAAACTCTCGATACACGCAAGAGCGTCCTGCTTATGGAGCTGGAAGTCACTTACGGACTGAAGCAGAAAGTATGTTCAATTCACAACTGTTTGCATGTTGCTAAGCTTGCAGCATGAAACTGTAATAAGCATTAAAATACATGCTTCGCACAAATATTGGCAAGAACAAATTAGTCTATATTTAATTTGATTAAATGTGCATATGTTTTAGTATTTAATGTACATGTATTTAGTATACACTACGTTTTAAACGGTACCTGTAAAACATTTTTTTGAAATACATCTCTTATGCTCATCAAGGCTCAGTGTTATTTTAGTATTGTTGATATATTACAGTTTTTGTTAATATTTTGAAATAGATTTTATTTTATATGTTTTCATTTTCATTTTAGTTATAGTAATTTCTAATTGTGTTTTTGTCGTTTTTGTTAGTTTTTTTTAATACGTCTATATAGTTTTTAGTTTTATTATTATTTTATTTAGTTGATTTTTATTTAGTTATTTTAGTATTTTTGGACAACCTAAACTAAACAAAAATGAAAAAATGTTGCTTTGGCAACTAGCTGTAATAAAATAAGTTTAAGTTTGAAATAATTACTTTTTTTTATTTTAGTTTCAATTAATAATGATAACCCTGCCAAGGCTGCATTTATTTGATCAAAAATACAGTAAAAATGTAATATTGTGAATATATTTTAAAATGTAATTTATTCTTGTGATGTCAAAGCTGAATTTTCAGCAGCCATTTCCTCAGTCACATTATCATTCAGAAATCATTCTAATATTCTAATTTTTTAAACATTTCTTCTTGTTAAAAACATTTTTGTCAGGATTCTTTGATGATAAATGTATTAATTTCTTTCAAAAAACAAAACAATAAACAAATCCTAAACCTTCAAACGGTCATGCATATATATTAAATGAACATTTATAAAAATATATTAGCATGTTAGTTGAATATAAATAAATAAAGATAAAACTTTTGAGCTTTTGAAACATTGCTCATGCTTAATTTTGTGTATCCTAAAGGTTTTGCAGGCTCAGTTGGACACTCTTCTGCAGGAGGAAGCTGCAATCAACTATAACTGCAGTCTGACCGGTGAAGCCCTGGACGGGGGAAACAAGGCTGTCATTCTGCAGACCCATAAAGACGTAGGAGAAAGACTTAGTGACCTGGCCAGCCAGGGCCTTCCTCTTCAGCCTGAGGAGAACGACCAGCTGGATCTCATGATGGAGATCGAAGGACTTCGTAAGTCCATCCACAACCTGGGGACTATCGTCACCACCAATGCTGTGGCCAGTCAGACCGAGGCGTCAGGGGAGGGTCTGGAACAGTGCATCGTGGGCCAGCCGGCAACTGTCATCATAACCACAAGAGACAAGTCTGGAGGACTGTGCAAGACGGGTAACGCCATCATCTCAGCAGAAGTCTGCACGCCAGATGGCAGCGTTGCAGACGGCGAAATTGTGGACCATAAAAATGGAACGTATGAATTCCAATACACGGTGAAGAAAGAGGGCAATTTTAGTCTAGCGCTTAGACTTTATGATCAGCATATTAAAGGAAGCCCCTTCCAGTTAAAGGTCACCAGCTCTCCAGATGATTCTCCACCCACCACCACCGCAGCCAATGCTGCATCCACGGGTTCCAGTGATGGTGGGGCACGGAAACGGAGTGCAAAGTCCCCAGGGAGCCGAAGTCGGCAGAAGGGAGTCAGACGGGGAGGAAGCTTATTCAGCACCCCAAAAAAAAGAGTGAACCCGATTGAGGATGACCTCATTTTTAGAATAGGTACATGCAGTGAAAGACTAATGGATGTGGTTTAATAAATCATGAACTGCTTTTTCCCTGTTGAAAATGCCAACAGTCTCAGTTTTGCTGCCTGTTCCATCTAGACTAGCACCAAACCACTTTTATATTAGTATCATTGATATACTGTTATAGCTTTTTGGTAATAATTTTTGATTGTAATTAAAGTAAATTAGTTGTAAGTTTTTGTTTCTTTCTAAATGTCTTTTAAAATTTGTATTAATTAGTTTTAGTTGATTTCATTTTAGTACTACATTAAATTAAATGAAAATGAGAAATGTTGCAACTAACTGAAATAGTGAAAGTTTTTTATATTTTATTTCAGTTAAAGTCTGTGTCAAGTAACTTTTTTTCCAAGTTAACGATTATAACCCTGCACCAAACTAGTACAAATACTACCTTTCAAAGGTTTGGGGTCGGTAAGATTTTTAAAATGTTTATGAAAGAAGCCTCTCATGCTCACCAAAGATATATTTTTGATCAATAATAATACAGCAAAATATTATTACAATTTACAATAACTGTTTTCTATTTGCATATATTTTGAATATAATTTATTCTTGTGATGCAAAGCCGGATTTTCAGCATCATGACTCTGCAGTGTCACACGATCCTTCAGAAATCAATGTTGAAAACAGTTCTACTGCTTAATATTTTTGTGGAAACCATGATACATTTTTCCAGGATTCTTTGATGTGTAGAAAGTTTAATGAACAACATTTTTTCAAGGTTTTTTTTATTTTTACTTTTAAATGAAAGCATTTATTTATCTGAAAGAAATCTTACTGACCCAAAATTTTGAACAGTTGTATAACTACCATAAACCAGCCTAGACCAACATGGAAATGGATGTTAACATGCATATTTGTACCTCAGCTAACACATATAAATAACCCTGAATAAATCCAGAAGAACATCTTTAACATAACCACCTAGCTATTTCGCATAACATCTGTTTGTTTTATAGGAACAAAAGGAAGGAATAAAGGAGAGTTCACTAACCTCCAAGGAGTAGCAGCTTGTTCAGAAGGAAAAATCTTAATTGCAGACAGTAACAATCAGTGTGTGCAGGTAAGTAACCCCCGTCATGGAAAGTGTGGATACAGTATATCTTCATGCAAGATCTGCTAACTGAACTCAGTACTCTGTTGATCAGATATTTTCAAATACGGGAGAGTTTGAGAGCCGGTTCGGGGTGCGTGGCCGTTCACCAGGGCAGCTGCAGCGGCCCACTGGAGTAGCTGTGCATCCAAATGGGGACATCATCATTGCTGACTATGACAATAAGTGGGTTAGCATCTTCTCCAGTGAGGGCAAATACAAGGTCAGTTATATTTAGTTACTACTCAAAAGCAAATTTCATAATTAGTGTGCAACTGCTTCATTTCGAATTGTCTCTGGAAATTAACTTTAATTTTGTTGACAATATTCTGATTCTCTGAAGGCTAAACTGGGCTCAGGAAGGCTGATGGGCCCAAAAGGTGTATCTGTGGATCAGAACGGTCACGTTATCGTTGTGGACAACAAGGCCTGTACGGTTTTCATCTTCCAGCCCAGCGGGAAACTTGTCACTAAGTTTGGCAGCAGGGGAAACGGTGACAGACAGTTTGCAGGTAGGTCTATAGCATCTGATGAAGGGCTGCAGACTACACTGTATCATACAGATGCCAATGATATTTGAGTTGATACAATTATGTGATCTAATCATTCATCGGTTCTGTATGAATTTAACATAGCCCTTCCTTTCTGTGTAGGCCCACACTTTGCAGCAGTCAACAACAACAATGAAATAATCATCACAGATTTTCATAACCACTCTGTTAAGGTAAGTTTTCTAACAATGTCATCACAAATATTTCCATGGTGTTACATGAACAATAGAGTGTATTTTTATCTTTTATTCCTAATGTATAATATTCTGTAATCTTTCTAATGTTCCTATATTTTGTTACTCGAAACTCTCTAATAGGTATTTAATGCAGATGGAGAATTCTTGCTGAAATTTGGCTCAAATGGCGAAGGGAACGGGCAGTTCAATGCTCCCACAGGGGTTGCTGTGGATGTCAATGGGAACATTATTGTGGCAGACTGGGGAAACAGTCGGATACAGGTAATGAGTCCTTGTGAAGTCTGGTATTAACTTTGACAAACCCTATCTAGACAGAAACATTTAGCTAGCACCGTAAAATCTGATGTAATCAAAGTCAGTCTCCAATAGCTTACCTTTAAGAATTAAAGAATTAAAGAAGGTCTTAAAAACCTTCCCCTTGTGATTGTGACGTCAGTGTTTATTCATTATTTAATTTATGTTCCGCACTTGGAAACACTTCTGATTTTTATCCTAGCTTTTGAATTAACTCACAACAGTAGTTGAGTCAGTTGACAATGTTTTGAAAGCAACACAGTTTTGGTTCTTAAAGATTTTTGAATGTTTTTGAAAAGAAAGCTTCTTACGCTCACCAAAGGCTGCATTTATTTGAAAAATACAGTAAAAACTGTGCAATTTAAAATAACTGTTTTCTATTTTACTACATTTTAAAACATAATTTATTCCTGACAAAGGTGAATTTCAGAAATCTTTCTAATATGCTGATTTGAAATATTTCTTATGTATTTTAACATGATATATGTATATGTATGTATGTGTGTGTGTGTGTGTATACATAAATACATACATACATATACATATACATATATATGTATATATGTGTGTGTGTGTGTGTATATATATATATATATATACACACACACACACACACACACACACACATATATACATATACTTACAACCCAGAACATTATAAAATGTACTTCAGGAATCATTCTCATTCTCAGGTGTTTGATGGAAGTGGATCGTTCCTGTCCTACATCAATACGGCGGCAGACCCTCTCTACGGGCCGCAGGGTCTCGCTCTGACCTCAGATGGCCATGTTGTGGTGGCTGATTCTGGGAACCACTGCTTTAAAGTGTACCGCTACCTGCAATGACTTCAGAGAGACTCTGATCTAAGACGGAAAGAGAATCAAAGTCATACTGTATGTGTCCAAATCTTGCACTTAATGTAATGTAATGGTATTCTTCCTCAGTGGTTTTCACATCTTTTTGTAATTGCTACTATTGTCGGATGACCTTCTAAGAAGACTACAGCTTGTAAACACTGTTTATGGGATGCCTTGGAATGCCTTTGCCAAACCTCCACACTCTACACTGTGGAAATACTGAGACATCAGAATGCATTGGTGAGTGAACTACTACCTAAGCTGAAACTCTGCTCCTGTGTGCTGCATGTGTGGACCATGCATGCCCTGCCAACTTTTGGACACATCCGAGCCCCATCTGACTTCTAGGATGCTATTAGAACACTAACTCAACACTTTTATGAACCTTTTGATAGGGACATGTTATCTCTACATCCAAGAGAGCAGACAGCGAAATCTCACGTCTTCAAGCTTTAGCATTCCCTTCTTGACCTGTTCGTATCTTACAGTTGACTTATGAACTAATGGTCAAAAGTTTGGAATAACTATGATTTCTTTAATGTAATAAAGTATTTTAAGCTCATCAAGGCTGCATTTATTTGATCAAAGATACCATAAAACAGTAAGATTGTGAATATTATTACAGTTTAAAATAACTGTTTTCAATTTAAATATACTTTAAAATATAATTTATTCCTGTTATGGTAAAACTTAATTTGCAGCATCATTACTCCAGTCTTCAGTGTCACATGGTTCTACAGAAATCGTTCTGATTTGCTGCTCAAGAAACATTTTTTAACATTAACAAGGTTGAACAATTGTGCTGCTTAGTAATTTTGTGGAAACCAAGATACACTACTAATCAAAACTTTGAGATAAGGAAAATCATTCTTTTATTCAGCAAGGATGCATTCAGTTATTTAAAAGTGACAGTAAAGACTTTTTAAAACATTACAAAAGATTTATATTTCTGTTAATCAAGGAATCCTGAAATAAGTGTATCAAAGTTTCCACAAACACACAATAATTCCACAACAGCAATAATTGTTTTCAACATTGCTAATAATAAGAACCATTATTAATAATTGAGCACCAAATCAGCGAATTAGACTGATTTCAGAAGTCTGAAAACTGGACTAATGATGCTGAAAATTTAGCTTTGTCATCACAGGAATAAATTACATTTTAAAAATGTATTCAAATGGTAAACAGTTATTTTAATTTGTAATAATATTTAACATTTTTTATCAAATATATGCAACATTAGTGAGCATAAAAGACTTAACAACACTCAATAACATTTAAAAAAAACAAATCCAAATTATTCCAAATTTTTGACTGGTAGTGTTGGCCTGATTATAGTTTCACAAACTCTGATCATATTCCACTTGTGTCTGTTTAATTCATCATTTTCAGTCCAATCAGTGCAACTGCAATAAGCAAAATTACAGTGCGATATTGAAACATCACCAAAATAACATTTGAATTATTTGTTGTGTGTAATAACATACTGTGTGTACGTGTGTAAGAGACTAACAGTAGATTACACAACGCACTGCTGCCTTGCATACTTATAGAATGAAACTTGCAGCATTTTGGTTCTTTATTTAGAAAATATTAGGACTCTCTATTTTCCTTACAAATGCTATTAAAAACTGGAAATATCTATATATTTGTGTATTTATCATAAATAATGTTTCAAAGAAAAGATGTTTAGGTTTCAATTGCAAACGTAGTTAAACGCCAAACGTTTTCAAAGAACTGATTTTGATTTGTCGATCATTCTCTTGTGTATCCCAGGATTCTTAGAGGCATGATTCACATACTGTATTAGTAATGATGTCATACAAATTCAATCATAACTGAATGGCAATAGTATTTCATCATCATTACAAAGCAAAGGTCATTATGTGTTCTTGCTTTTATATTCAAATTCCAGAATGTGTTTATTTTGTTTTGGTACAGTTAGTCTGTACTGTAAATTGTCTGCATACGCATAATGCGCCGATTTGCTTTATTTTCTGTATATAAGGATTGTATGTAAAGAATGTTTTGTATGTTCATCAGAAAATAATTTTACTTGAATGTTATTGTTTTATGTCTGTACAAAAAAAAAGATCAGCCTTAACATTTACATCTTGCAACATTTATCATTATTTTCACTTTATTGATGAAAATGGTTTCAGTGGAATATTTTATTTTATTTTATTTAGTTTTACCTAGTTGATGTGTGGCTGTTTACGACTTATGACAATAATCCTGCTTGGACTGTGTTGATTTTTTTTTTTTTAATTAATATTGCTATCACGTCATATCATTATCATGCTAACGTGCAACGCATTAAAAAGTGACTTTGGAAAAGCTTGTTGTCCTGTATTAATTAATATAAATGTAACAATTTTATATTGTCACTTTAAAACACATTATCCTTCAGAAATCATTGCAATATGCTGATTTGCTGCTTAAACATTATTTATCATCAATGTAGAAAGCAGTTGTGCCGTTTAATATATTTGTATAAATAGTGAGATATTTCAGTTTGCTACCAAGTCAAATCTAAATTCAGCCTAAAATTTGAAATTAAACTAATAAGACACACCCAAAGTTCCTAATTTTTGCCAACTCATTTCTACATCTACTTATGACAGACTCCAGTCACATCAGCAGCCACATAAAAATGGTTTTATTTTCCAAAGAGCGGGTCACTTCCTGGGTTTTTACAATTTGGCCAGCTCAACATAGAACAAAACAAATCAAAACAAAAAAATACTGATTTGGCAAGCACTCCTCATGATTTTACCCTAATGAAAACATAACCACTCAATATCCACACCAACATAAAATACACCACAACAACGCTAAACGGACAGACCAAATGAGGCACAGTATTGATTAGGAGTGATAAACAGCAGCTTTAGAGGGACTTCTGTATGTCTTCAATGTATCAGCGTAGGTCACTTCCGAAAGAGTTGTGTGTGTCTGAATGAGTCTGTTTCTAAGTATCTAATAAATTAAAATGCAAACGCGGCTGTTTGATTTATATTATAAAGTGTACAATTTGTCAAATTTACAAATAAATATTCAAAAGGTCAACACATGCACAGTTGTAAACGGAGTCAAATACTGTAACTGTTTATTCAAGTCCAAGTGAAAAATTTATTCCATGCACGATTCCAATTATGATGGGTTGCCAGGCGACCAGGTACCTCAACCAATCCAGAAGTTGTCCATATAAAACATGTGTTCTCTCCCAGCTGATGTTCAGATTCAAGGCGTAAATATTACAAATGGCAATCTGAAATCATGATAACATTTCAAAACATCCTCAGTATATATCTATATATGTGTGTGTGTGAGAACACCAGGGGTATTCCCCCAGATAATATTTCAATTTTTTTCTTTAAAGTTTAGAAACAGGGTAACTTGCAAAGCAATCATCATATTATGGGGTCCTTCACATTAAAATGTTTAAAACCCAAGATATACACATATCATTCATACGTAATTAATGGTTTTAAGAAATGATTTTACTCAGCAAGGATGCTTTTAATTGATCAAAATATCCAAAAAAAATATTGAAAACATGTATCACAGTTTCCACAAAAGTATTAAGCAGAACAAGCATTTTCAACATTAATGTAATAAATTAGATATTAAAATTAGTGCTGTCAAACGATTAATCATGATTAATCGCATCCAAAATAAAAGTTTTTGTTTACATAATATGTGTGTGAACTGTGTATATTTATTAAGTATATATATAAATACACACACATGTATATATTTAAGAAAAATGTTACGTTTATATATTAAATATATTTATATATAATATAAATTTTATGAATATAAATATATACATGTAAATATTTTCAAAATATACAGTATGTGTATTTATATATACATAAATATACACAGCACACATACATATAATATGTAAACAAAAACTTATTTTGGATGCGATTAATCGTTTGACAGCACTAATTAAAATACAATAGAAAACATTTACTTTAAATCGTCATAACATTTCATAATATTACTGTTTTTACTATATTTTTGACCTAATAAATGCAGCCTTGGTGAACATAAAAAAAAACATTTTTAAAAAATCTTAGCGACCCCAAACGTTTGGATGGCAGTGTAGGTGTTCTGGAAACCCAGTAATTATTTAACTGAATGTCTTGCATATAAATTATGACCAATTTCACTAAATTCAAGGATACGGGTTATTCATCATCCTTTTGAGGTCCACCTTCTCATTGCAGTATGGACACGTCTGCTTTTTT
>JAUZSZ010000075.1:19518377-19528925 GCA_034780575.1 Labeobarbus marequensis | reverse complement strand
TTGCAGCTTGTTTCCATTCTGTTGCGACTTGTTTTCGTTGTGTTGTGGCTTGTTTCCATTGTGTTGTGCTAATTTCAGTGTGTTGCGGCTTGTTTCCGTAGTGTTGTGCTAATTTTGTTGTGTTGTGGCTTTAATTTCAGTGTGTTGCGGCTTGTTTCCGTAGTGTTGTGGCTTGTTTCTTTTGTGTTGTGGCTTGTTTCTGTTGTGCTAATTTCGTTGTGTTGTGGCCTACTGGGCCACCTTAAGGAAGGATCTAATAAAAATTATAATGATCCTTACATATGTTGCATCAATCTCTCCAATCACGTTCTCTGATGCATCAACCTCGACAGCCTTTTTCTTCATGTCATCAATAGTCACCTCATGACCATTCAACTCAGTCTGAATTTTCTGTTTAATGAGATAATAAGGCAATAAAAAAATTTTCTTTAAATAATAATTAACTAAATAACTAAAAAATAAAATCAAAGATTTTAAGTGTAAATAAATAAAATAACAAAACAAAATAAATAAAAAAAACTAAATAAATAAAAAATCTCTGAGACCCGGTTTCGAAGAAACCCGCTAAATAAAATAAAATAAAATAAAAAATTATTTAAATTATTTGGCCCATATATATGAGATGATATGAATACCTGTGCCTCCTGAGGTATCTGTCCAGCATCTATGCCATCTGCTATGTAAGCAGTCAAATGTCGGTCAGTGGTGTTCAGAGAGTCCTGAATGAGGCGCAGGGTTTTGTCGTTCTCCTGGGCCCACTGCAAGCCCTTCTCCAGCTGCTGTCGCCTTTGTAGAGCCTGTTTTTGACATTAGAATGCAGAAGAGAATCAAAACATGAGAAAATCCAATGAATATACTTAAGAGTTTCAGCTGCAGCAATAAAACAATTTCCTACCCTTTGCATTAGTTCATCCCAGTGTGTGTTGTAGTCCTCCACTTTTTTGTGTATGAGCTCATCAAGGACTCTGCCATCCATAAGGGTCTGGGCTAATTCACGGATCTGGTTGCGGTTATATTCAGGATGCTCTCTAATCATGGTGTCTAAAGACTGGAAGGGAATGGGAAACCACTTCAATAACTATGATTTAGATATCATTTGAAAACATAAAACTTAATAAAAGATGCTTTCCATGGAGATGGTGCAAGATTGAATTTTGGTATGACTATTTTATCATCATAAGTGCATGTATTAGCTCATAGGAAAGAAAAATCACAAATAAGATCTATTTATTATCTCACATTTTCTCCTAGGCAACAAACTGAGTTTGTTCTGGTAGCATTCCTCATTTTTAAAGAAGTTTTGGATAAAAGGGTCTGCTAAGTCAATAAATGTTTTGCTGAAGTCTCCCAATTCTCAGTTTTGTAAAATGTGTGTAACCTCTAGAGCAGGGGTTTCTCAAAGTTTTTTTGTCAGTTGAACCACTTAGATGTAAAATATTTACTCGAAATACCCGTGAAGAAGTTAATAGTTCAATAATTTAACAACACATTCACATATTTGTGGTTCTCTGATGTCACATCACATACTAGTAAACAAATAAAATATTTAATCATTTTTAGTAAGTGTTTCATTTTTATTAGTTTTTTTCTTTTTGGTAATTATATACAGGGCTGCACAGCTTGAACAAAATAAAATTGCAATTGAAATTTGAACCGTGATTTGCGAAATAACTTTGATTTTGAACAATATTGTTATTCAGATTTTTTTAGTATATTTTATTTATTGTAATTTTCCATTTAAATTATAATTTTCAAACATTTTCTTTTCGACAACTCACAAACCCCTGTTTTGAAAACACCGCTCTACAGTTTCAGAAGAGATCATCAATAATAATCTGAGAAATGTCTGAGACAAAGTGGAAACTTCAATAAGAATGGCATTTTTGTCAGTGTCCTGCAATATGAAAGAGTAACCTCTAAACAATAAAATGTTCCTCTGGGACAGAGTGACCTTTCCAAGTCAAACTCTTACCTAAAATGAAAACTGTGTCATCATTTACTCATGCTCATGTCATTCCAAACCGGTTTGCTCTTATTTTTCCAGTAGAATGCAAAAAGAAATTTATTTATACAGCTCTTTTAACATCAACAGGTCATGTCAAGCTATAAAAAGGAGGAACAGAGCATATGACTCGTACACAATATTTATTTATAAAACCACATAATATCCTTATATGAAAACCAGACTAAAAACTACTCTTTTAAAACAACCTATATTTAACCTTCCTTTAAAACAACCTAAAGTAACATTTTTATATGACTGGCTTTCAAGAGGCTTCCTCTTTTGGTAAACAGTCTCATAATATCGCTGAAGTTCATCTCAAAGATTTTTAGCACTCACAGTCAAAGCTTCTTCTATTTCCTCTACACCTCCTTGAAGGCTTTCGGTTTCATCAAGTTTCTTCTCCAGTAGGTCCATCCAGGCATTCTCCAACTCCAAATAAGACAGCAGCTCACACCAGCATGCCCACACCTCCTATAACATCCAACAGAAATGGGCATGTGGTTAGTCAAACATATCACATTGGGCCTGGGTCCTGAGAATTTGATCAAAGGTTAGAAGAACCACATTAGTGGTTTTTGAACTGAAAGAGCCTGGCGCTAGCAACATCAAAGTCGTGGGATTGATTCCCAGGGAACACACACACACTGATAAATTGTAAATCTAAAAAGGACTTTAAGTTGCTTTGGTTGAAAGCGTCTGCCAAATGAATAAATGTCAATGAACGAGACACTATCTGACTCCTGAGCACAACCCCATCACTGGCACAATATCAAGCTCACCTCTAAAGTCTTGCATTTTCCATCCAACCGGCTGCACAGTCGCTGGTAGTTAGAAGTCAAAACATCCAGTTCTGCCTTTAGGGCATCATGGGCCACAGGAGGAGCCTTTGAAATGAAATTGGTGACTTTATCCGTCAGTAGCTTCACCTTTGTTTCCTTTTGATGGACTTCCTCTTGAGCCCGCTGAGTGGGAGAGAAGAGAGGAGATTACGTGAGCATTCAGATGTTTTCACCAACGTTAGTGAACATAAGGATTCTCTTAAGCCTCTGCTTGCAAAGTTAAGCTAAGTTTGGCACTGGGACAGAGAGAATACAAGATCCCCGCTGTTGACTGTTGAACTTGGGAAGTTAAACAAAAATGTGCCCCATTTACTTCATAAAAAGCACAAGGCAACAGGATCACATAGAGGTGAAAAGCTTCTGTGCATCGAGGTAGGAAATTAATATTTTGCAGTTGTCTAGGTGTCAGTCTTCTGTTATCATGACAACTGTCTGGGGAGCTTCTCAGACACTTTGTTCTCAGTACAACATGCTCGTTTTTCTTTTCTTTAAAGTTTGGTGTCTCGGCTCTTTCAATGAATGGGGTACAAATTGGTGTCCCCTGACTGTTGTTAAAAGCAATGAAGACACAAATCCCATGTTCTCGAGTGAGATTAGATGTGTTAGATAAGCTATTATCAAACATGAAACTAACACAGCATGAAAAGTAGTCAAACAATGTCAGTCTCCGTCTTAAAATGTGGATTTTGGCTTGTTGCACTTCAATGGTCCTGTTCTTTTTGAGGTATCCAACATTAGAAATGTCATAATTTTGACACAATTGATATTCAATTCTTTGTGGAAATGAAATATTTTAATGCATTTAATTATTGATAGTCAGTCCAAAAATATTTAGCTGTGTCCTACGTTTTGCATACAACCCTGTAACCACATATATATACATGTGTGTGTGTGTGTGTGTGTGTGTGTGTGTGTAATATAATATGCAATATAATTTATTACATTTAGTATTTATTTAATGCTTAGGTAGAAAGAAATACATTACAAAAACTAGCTTATCAAATTCTAAACATGTCCCACATTTTGGTTGCAGGGTTGCCAAATGTGTAAATTTCCAATACAAAAATAAATAAATAAATACATTTTTTATTTGACTCTTTTTTCAGTGACTTTTTTTTTTTTTTGCTGAATAAAAATGTTACTTTATTCAAGTTATAACCTTTGTTTTTTTTAGTGCCTCAAGATACACCCACAGAAAAGAAACATCATCAATATGATCTCAACTCTTTCATAAACAGCAAAATGAATAAATGAAGAACAAATAGAGACATTTGCTTGTTTCCCCAACTCAGATTTCTTTCTAAGAAAAAAAAAAAATCACATTCAAGTTATCTACCTATTTAATAATGTCTCAAATTATGTTAGGCTGAACAATTTTATTTTTTTTTTTGTATGTTTTAACCAAATTATTTCCATTAAGTTTTCTTCCTCTGAAGAAACATGTTTAAAAGGAACAAACCTTCAGTTCCTCCACTGCCTTATGAAGCTCCTCAGGTGTCTTGTACTGGAAGTCTCGTTCCAGATACTCTTCCTCTGCCTGAGTGATCCATTCCTGCATTTCCTGCATCTCCTTCCTCAAACTCACCGTCATGTCCAGCCCTCCTTTCAGGGCTGATTTCTTTGCATATGCCTGAGGGCCAACAAAAACATATTTTTGTTTTAATGACTACCTGAAAACTGCAGAAAAATGCTCTAATAACATCAAAGTTTGACTTAGATACCGCCTAGGTGTGAAAATGTTATATGTGGGCTTTTAAAGATGACTAAATTGTGCCTCACCTCGTAATTAATTAGTATAATGCACCGTAAGCCCATGTGGCCCATTAATTACCTGTTTGCAAATGAGCTCCCACTGAGCATTGAGCTCATCAAGCATCTTCTGTATTTTGATGGCAAACGGTGTCTCAGCTTCCCTCTTCAAGGCCAGTCCCACCTCATTGATGCCGTTCAGACTTGGTTGGACCGTGTGGATGTCGTTCACCAGAGCCTGGCAAATCAAAGGAGAATGTTTGAAATAGATGGTCTTGGCCATCCTGAAAACCAGGTCATGCCAATGCATTGACCCAATTCTACTAGATAGAAGCGAAGCTATTGCCATTATTGCAGCTAACTTACCATGGGGCACGAAAATACTGACATGGCATTTGAAAAATGTAATTTCGTGTTAAGCTACAGTTTTCATGACTAGTAATATGAAAAATCATTTCCTGCCATTGCCTGAAAAGAGAAGGCAGGGTCTTTACTGAGTCAGGTCCCAACAGGTTTACGGCTTATTCATCCACCGCTGCGGCTATATTAGCAGGTCTCCCAACATATTTTTGCAGATTTCATCTTAATGAGAAACAGCTCTTCCTCTTCCAGACCAATGCTTTAATTTAGGCTACGCTTCGCCTCTGCATAAAAAGCACTCTCTTCTGAATTTTAATTTTTGGGCCATGTTTGTGAAACACAATGGTGAGTTTCTGGATCACAGTTGTTATTTTAGCACATCTTGCTCTAGGTCAGTATAGTATCAAGAGCTCTATTCTAGTTTGGACCACAAACCTAGTTTTTATTGCTGAATAAATAAAGACTGCCCTCACCGTGCATTGCTCCAACTGTTTCTCCAAAGCCTCTGTATCTCCCAGAGCTGGCCATTCCTCATTCAGGAAAACATCAACCTCCGCCATCCACTTCTGCAGAGTCTTTGTGTCATTCTACCATGGGATGAAATAATGGGTTATCAGAAAATGCAATCACATAAACCTAACCCTAACTTGGTAAAGGTAAACATGTTTTAAATTCATACTAATGCTTTTAAGTGAGGCAATCTATCTTCTTGCAGTTTTATGTAATATTGTATTTTCTAAATATGTTTTGTCTACCACCATTTTTTTTATATATAATACACAACCAATAGGATTTGTATTTTTTGTTTTGTTTTGGAAGTGAATGGGATGGTAGCAACCTGATCTCATAATGAAAACATAAATGTGGGAACTTTTTCGTAAGATGTACATGTAGGTTTCGTGACACATTCAATGTGAAATGTCCACTGGGTGGCACTAAAAGAGTGTTTGGTTTTTTCCCCCAGAACAGATGAAGATACATATGGTACGCTTTATGTGATGTTGGTTTTGTACGTGTCACCGCAGTTCTGACTTGAAATGTCCATTGAGAGGCGCTATAACTGTCATGCTCCATGACATTTTAAAGCGATTGTGACGTAAAAACGCAAATCGCAAGCATGCTGTTTTAGCTTGTTTTTTTATCTTTAATCTTTCAGCTCTTTCATCATGAGTCATGGTTTTCACAGGGTTCGTACCCAAGGATTCTGCATCTTAAGTCCAATTCCGTGCCGGCTGAGCTACAAGCAAGCTTGTTACGCCCAGAAAGTGAAACATATGGAGCTGTAATCATAAATGTGTTTACGATAACAGGTGCTCAATGTTTTTCCGCCTCATGTTAATTTCTGTTGGAAACTGCAGTGATATGTACTTCTTAGTATGTATTTCCCACAGGTTCCCACAGGTACGTTTTCGTCATGAGATCAGGCAGCCACAAAACAGTAAACAATCAATTACTCACTTTTTCAAAAGTATTGCCGCAAGGTATACAGAGTGTATGTGTTAACATGATTTTAGTTAAAAATTACTTAGTAACCTTTTCTGTGTAAAGTTACAGTATAACCATGTTTACAAGTTTGTTGCCACAATTTTTAAATGACCTTAAAAATAATGAGAACAACTTTACAGCTCAAATAACACGTTTTAACAATAGAATGAATGTGAAGTGTTTTATAAAATTACAAACTTCATATTTAAAAGTCTCAATCACTTGCAATGCAAGTGCCTGAGTGTAACCTTGATTTTTGCTCTTTTTAAAGAGAACAAGTGACAAGTTATTACAAGCGACAAATGCTGTTGACTAAGCTTAATTTCTACTGAACCGAGAATCGTCACCTGAGATATAAAACAGCAACCTTTAAGCAATAATTTTCTCTTCTCGGAAGAATGTAGTTCGAAACCTTATAAGCTCTCTGGGTAGGCAGCTGACTAGGTGTTGAGACACAGCCAACATCTTCAGGTGCCTTCATTCCAGTACATTTTACTTGGAAAGCACCCAGCGTGGTGTAGGTGAAGTGTGTCTGCTTCAGAGAAACTAGAGCCAGTGTAATTTGAGGAAAAGCCTCATCAGCATATTGTTTCAGCACGTGCCTGGAACTGCTGTAATTTGGTCATGTGATCCTGCAGCTTCTGGATGTTCTCCTCCAGCTGCTCAGACACACGTCTCCAGCGCACCATCATGTTGTCCAGCTCGGTCCGGTACTTCTGACAGATCTCTGGAGGTGCTTTCTGGAACACCTGCTCAGCCATTTTATTGAGGTCATCCACATCACTCTGATGCTCCTTCTGTGCTGCTTGAATTGACTGAAAAATAGTTTGGCTCTCATTCAATGTGTAAAAAAAAAAAAAGTTAATTAAAAAGTACATTTAGCAAAAATACTAATAATAGATAGATAAATCGATGAATATTGATTGATTTAAAAAAAAAATCTAATTACATGTTCCTCATGATCTACCATAGTAAATGTTGCATTTTGGTAAATATGTTAATAACTAAAAATCATATTATGTGGTACAACCTACTTCAAATCTCCTAGAAACCAAACCAACCTACTAGAAACCAAAGTAACATTGATTTCTGTTGATTTATATTTATTTCATTCATACTAAATATTACCATAAATGTTTAAGTGTGTAATTGTTTGAATTTACTTTCTCATATGCCAGATTAATATGCATATCACACTTGGAATCTTGTATAATTTAATAATGCTTTCAGCCCCATTTGACACATTCACTATTAAAATAAACACATTTTAAAACCAATGGAATGGTTTGAACCAATTTTGCATAATTCTGCAGATTTTATTTAAAAATCAAAACACAAACTGCAAATAAAGTCAGCAGATTCTGTCAGTAGCGTCTGAATAGAAGTATACTATTTGTATGTGTAAACACTACTATTCAAATATTTTGGGTCTTTAATATTTGTAAATGTTTTTGTTTTATGATGTTCACAAAATATGCATTTACTTAATCAAAAATGAAGTAAAAGTAGTAATACTGTAAAATATTATTGAAGTTAAATAGAGTTATTGTCTCCCAAAAGAAAGAACTGACTCTGAACAGCGTAAATGAGTCATTAGCAATTTAAATCACATTTTTGTGATGCTACAAGTCACATGGTAACACAATTGCATAATACCCATCTATGCGTTACATTGGCCGGCCACGAACAACTTGACCCAGCCTCAAACACGTCATTTTATTGATAACTACTTCACTACGAGTTCATTGCGTGATTCACAAAACGCTTGCTCTTAAAACATGGCTTAGTGAATCTCAACCTGTAAGTATGATAAATAATAGATGTTTATATTTTCTATCGAGTGTTCAAAATACAGAAATATGGCAATGGGCATATTATTTCTATACGCGGTAGACCAATCACAACAGACCGATCAGAGCAAAGTAGGCTCACAGAAAGGAGGGTTTTAGAGAGACTGAATCTTAGAACTGCTTCAAACGAATCTTTTGAGAATCGTTGGAAAATGAGGTTATATTAAATGCATGTTTTGAGAAAAAGAAAGCGTTGTTTGACCTTCCATGCATGTAAGCTTATTGTAGGAGACTCCCAAAACAATATTATGCACCTTAAAAATTGCATAATAGGGGCACTTTAATATATTTTAATTAGTGCTGTCAAATCACATCCAAAATAAAAGTTTTTGTTTACATAACGTGTGTGTGTGTACTGTGCATATTTATTATGTTCATATAAATACACACACATATGGTATATTTTTTTAGAAAATATTTACATTCATTTAATTTAATTTATATATAAATATATTTAATATATAAACATAACATTTTTCTTAAATATATACATGCATGTATGTGTATTTATATATACGTAATAAATATAAACAGTACACACACATATATTATGTAAACAAAAATTATTATTTTGGTTGCGATTTATCACGATTAATCATTTGACAGCACTAATCATAACTTAATTAAATAAATTAGTAGTGTGATAGTAAGCTGTATTTCAGTAGCCCCTACTACTGTCTTCAGTGATGAATGATCCTTCAGAAATAATTATAATTATTTTAAATGTAAATATATTCAACAGAGATGCCATATATATATAATCATTGTTTTTAAACGAGTCTTAAGCTCTTCAGTAAAATCTCATACCTTGATGTCTTTGAGCCTCTGCTCCATGACAGGGTACTCAGTCACTGCTGTAGAGGGGATGGCTAGTTTATTCTCACACTGCTGCAGCCAGGCCAGCAGCGCTGCCATCACATCCTTATAACGTGCTGGTGGAAGACTAGACTGGACTAATACAAAAGAAAGGAAAACAAAACATGTCTGACAAAACATGTCTGAATACAATCTCTTACACAACATCTGCCAGCAGTCCTGCAGTTTCCCACAGATCGCGAATGTCTATCATTCACAAAATTCCCCACTTCCTATATGTTTGTTTTTCACAAATAATTCATTATCAAATCATCTGATTATGTTTCAGCAACTATTCAGAGTGAAGTACTGTCAGAGTCATTTTTAATCACATTTTAGCATTCTGCATAATTCTGAAGATTTTCTCACACTATCGGCATAGAAAATAGTTTAAGAATCTTACTAAATTGTGTAGAAACTCATTAGACATGAATTACCTTTCAGCCAGAGAATACTTAAAAATTAGAAGGCGGCCATGAAAGTTTCAGATGCTTTTGTAGCATAATAGGATAGAGATGCTCGTTGATTTGAAAGATTTATGAAAACGCTGCTAGCTCAGAGGCTAACGTAATCAAACCAGACCACACTGCAGTCTGAATCCTACGTACAAGTGCTGTCATAGTACAGTATATGAGTGATCCACTTTTAAACTCCCTCAATGTTAACCCAAATAGCATAGCGCTAGACACCCCTCACCCAGAACAAGCTGTCTTTCCCTGGCCCTCAGGTCCTCGAGGACATGGTGGTAGTGCTCTTGGAAAGCAGAGATGTCAGCATCAAAGAGAACAGGCGTCTCTTCTTTCTGCTGCAGCTCCTGAAGTTGTTCATGCAGCTTGTCCACTTGTGGTTGTAGAGCGGAGAGGCGAGCGATCTCATCCTGTGAAAGGTAATAAAGCATTGGCTAAGTCACATAATGGCACAAATACTGGCAGGAAAATGGCCCCATCTTTTTGCTGTCAGCCCTCGTCACCTGAAGTGCGAACAAACATGAATATTTAGCACTTTTAACTTGACTCATAACTTCAAAATGTCTATACTGATTCAAATACAAAGAATATTGTTTTGTTGCGAGACAAATGGTTTTTATGCCTTCACAAATTCAATAAAAACTTCAGAAAATCTCATCTTTAGCTTTGAGTTTTCTCTTCACAACTCTTTCATTGCATCTTCCGTCCTTTAGTAAAGCGTATATAGAGAATATTTATGATATGCTGTATATAAATTACAATTGCAATAGAATAGCTATAATAAAACTATTTTTATTGATCCAATAAAAATAGTAACGTAGTGACTTAAATTACATTATTCCTGTCTGCTACCATATGAGATTCTGTTTCTTTTTTTTTTTTTCGAGATAGGTTGATGTGAAATATCAAAAATTGTATCTTTTTTTATTGATATATTA
>JAUZSZ010000075.1:19446083-19461055 GCA_034780575.1 Labeobarbus marequensis | reverse complement strand
TTTCTTGTGCACACATAAAAGTCTGCATATTTTTTATTTTTGTAAAGGTCCTTGAAGTTATGTAATACGGTTCTAAGTATATAGTGTGAAGAACCCCAAAATGCTTATAACCTGCATTTTGCATAATGAAAAAGTGCATTTTGAATTCATTGTCATATTTGGCGATCACTAAACAGCTGCCATGAAACCTCACTTCTTGTACGATAAATATATTTTCATTAAATTCTTAATTTTCTACTCTGCTTTCTTTTTTCCATACATTTCCAAACCCCGTAGTAACCCTGATGTGAGCTGAACTTTGGACGCGTGTTTCTCATGATCTGTGTGATAACTTCTAACGCTCTAATCCTTACACAAAGCTATCACGTGACTGACTTCAGGAGATTTCAGCTCATTCTTGCAAAAGTGCCACATGCACTAGCATAAGGGTTAATGATGTGCTATACTCAAGAGCATCACTTTACTAATTATGTCTCACATTAGCCTAGGGAATGAAGAATGACTTTTATTCCATATATTCACTGCTATGCAGTGTTCCATCTAAGCTGCGAGCGTGCGCGAACGCACACTTCCTCCGCCACGACCATGCAGAAGACATAAAATGCAGCCCACACACAAAAATGAGTTGGGAAAGCCATTTGACTGAATTCCAGTAAAGGCAAAATAATTGCAATGCTCGGGCAAACCGCTATAGAGTTTGTGTCGCTATAGACTTAGAACCGATGAATGCATTTAACAGGTTTTATAGAAAGAGAATGATGTGCGCCAAATCACCCGCTGTAGAAATCGAATACTGTGCGAATACAACGGTTGTGGGGGAAAAAAAATAAAATAAAATCTCTCAACACAAGAGCCAACGCAAATGCAATGACACGTCAAATAAATCATCATGTTTTAAAGAAGAGTGGCTTGATTAAGTGCTGCAGCAGATGATGGGCACAGAATGGTAACAAAACTTAGAGATATTTACAGTTTACAGTCACACAGGTGTAGCAGTGTGCAAACTCTACTACATAGGGATGTTATAGATTTTTACTGTAAAAGAATTCACATGTCCACTTTTTATTTGACTTTTTTTCCATTACATATATCAGTTTAAATGCTTCAGTTTGTTTTCTATTCCACTCCATTCTCGGTTTAACTTCTTCAGTTTGTTTTTATTTTATATTATATTATATTATATTATAAAACTAAAAAAATTTAGATCACAGATCAGTGCAGGAGTCGGAGGAGAGTGAGGTGAGAAAGACAAGACGATGGCGGAAGATTTAGTTCTGAAACAAAATGCAAAAGCGCCTATTTTAAAATTATGTTGACTTTTGCCGTTTATCTAAGGTGATTTTGGAAGTTTAAAACATTTTCTTATTTATTATTAAAATGTGGTAAAAGTGATTTTACCACATTTAAAGGGAGGTTATGTTGTACCCAGGAACAGCCGTTATTTGTGGTAAAATTGTGGCTTTATAAACGATAACACTTTAATATGGGGCCAGTTCTCACTAGTTGCTTATTAGAATGCCTATTAATAAGATATTGGCTGTTTATTAGCACTTATAAAGCACATATTCTGCATGACCACATTCTAAATACCTAAACTTAACTTACCTTACTAACTATTTATAAGCAGCAAATTAGGAGTTTGTAAAGGCAAAAGTTACAGTTAATGGGTTGTTAATAGCGAGAAATGGACCTGAAAATAATGTGTGACCTTACTAAGATATGAGGAGATCCTTTGGACTTACCAAAATGCTGCTGACCAGGATCATTTCAAAGAGCGTAGGCCCCAGGTTAAAAACCAGAGCGCTCAGCACGAAGCTGATTCCTCGAGTGCCACGGTCGATGGCTTTGGACAGCGCTCCGGTCTGCCTGCTCAGGTGGAAGCCCAGGTCCAGGTTGTGAAGATGGAGAAAGACGTTCTTGGCTATCCTCCTGATGGAGCTCTGAGCCACTTTCCCGAACACTGCGTTCCTCAGCTCATTGAAGAGAGCAGCTCCGGCGCGGGAAACGCCGTCTGAAAACACACGCGTTCACTGTCAACACAACACACTTAAAAGCACAGAAAACAAAAATGAGATGGCGCGTGTACCACTTCATTTACTTAGTTGCTGGAGAAACAAAGGGAGTCATTGCACGCGGCTTTGACAACTTCCAATAAATTAGGAGTTATTGGAGACAGTCACAGCAGCACTCTCATGCCCCTGGCAATGACAAAAATGAAGAGCCTAACATTGCACACTGCATATTTTTTGCATGTGGGTCTGTATGAATGTTAACAAGCTTCAGGGAACTTTAACACAGTCACACATTAGACTGCATGACAGCTGAGTACACTGACTTCTTCCGCTTCACTCAAGAGCACCTGAAGCTCATTAAACCAGCTCTTCTCGACACACGAGCAGATCTGACTCACTGTATAGCTGCTTTACAACATCAACACGGTTTAGGTAACAAGAGCCTTGTTAAGGCTTTAAAGCAACTGTATGCAAGACATAGTTTCAAAACTATGCTGATGCTACACAGATGAATAAGAAGGAGAATGGCTTCTGTTTCTTTCCCAAAGGTCTGTAAGTTTAGTGAGTTTACTAAACTTGTGACTTAAATTTTAGACACATTATTGACCGTTTTTCCTAATGAAAATAGTTCTAAGCAAAGCCACAGCAGAACAGTCGCACAGCGGTGTTTCGTTACTGAATGATTCTGCATTTTTGAACGAATCAGGTGAGTCAATGATTCAGCGAGCCATTCATAAAGACAGTCACTTGCTTTATTTATTTAATGAATTGGCCATTTGAATGAATCGGTTGAATCAATGACTCACTCATTAAGACAGTGACTTGCCGCCACCTACTGGTGGTTTGGTTTCATATTTAAAAGTAGACCTATCATTGCCGTTTTCCAACGTTTCGTATTTAGGCCTGTATGTTAAAAAAGTGAAACATTTATTCTTATAACATTATGCATTTGCAATTTTACTGTGTAAATGCATTTATGGAACCTTATCTTCATTAAACAGTCTGAGTAAATGCATCTAAATGGCACTTTCGATGCAGCTTCAGTGTCTCCTCTGCAGTGGAAAGATGGAGTTTGTGGATACTGATTTTATTTGAATGGTAACAACCATACAGAGTCTACTTATTCTAACTGAATGTATTGATAAAATTTAAGAATGACAAATTATAACACGTGCATTTAGTAAGGTTAGGAAAATATTGCCCTTCATAAAGTTAAAAAGTGTCCTAGAAATCAATTTAAGGCAAATATCACAAATATGTTGATTAAAGTAAGACCTCATAGAGCAGTGATGAGACTATTGCTTCAGAATTACATTTACACCCAAAAAAAAAAAGCTTTATTATTGGTATTATTTCATTGCTGTGCCTAGCACATACATATATACATATACATACACACACATACATATATATAATAATAATTTAATATATAATATTAAACATACTGAACACAACATCTAGTATTTAGCAAAAATAAACATTAGCAAACCACATGGGTTAAGCATGAAAGTGTCATTTCGGCGAGCTTGTCTGCTGGTGTGCTAGAAAAGCTAGCAAGCGATTATAATCAACAAAGCTGTCCTCACAGCAAGAGAGCGATGTTGCATTGTTTTCTGCTCTTTAACAGCTGAATTGATTATAATAGAGAGTTCTACAATTGTTATTGTCACTCGTGTGCTGCGCTTGCAGTGTAGACAGGGTGCCAAAATGCTGCTACAATCGGTTTTAAATTGAAGGAAAAACAAATACCTGTTCAAGGTTGCAAGATGATTCTTAAGGCTACTGGATTCCCCTTGCAACTTCTCCTGTTGGCTCTCCAAAGACCTCAGTTGAATCTCCAACTCACCAATTTCCCTAAAAAGTTCAGAATTTTAGTATTCAGCAAAAAATCAATATCTTAATCATTTCCTATGGTGCTGATAGAAGAATATACAGTACCTCTTCTTTTCCGTGACAGCTGAATTAAGCCTATGTAAATCTATTAGTAGAGAGAGGAAAAACAAGGAAAACAAGGAAAAGACAAATCATTACATCTTCTTTACTAGAATCATAAAATTCAATAATATAGTAGCACACTTACCCTCTTCCTTGGCTTTTAAGTCTGGTCTGGTTTGAGGAGCATCAAGATGATCTCCCATAATCATGGCCTCTACAGATGCAAGTTCTAGTATAGAAGAAGGAGTGAGTTATTTACCTGCAGGTATTAGTATATGCTCTACTCATTTAAACATGAAACAGAGCCAAGAAGGAAATCCATACCAGTTTCTAAATCATTAATGCATCCATCCAAGTCTTCAATCATTTCATCTGTCTCTTTAATTTTAGATATCAGACTCTGTTTTGCATCCTAAATGTATTGGGGGAAATACAGATGCACAGCGGTGACTTGTAGTCAGTGTTGGTTAGCACTAGTGTATTACTTTAACAAAATTAAAAGTTAAAAAAAAAAAAGTTATCGGCAAAAACAACATTTAACAGATAAAAACTACCCAAAATTACAACCTTTTCTTAAGATAATACTGAAGACTGATAATCTTGCACTTACTCATTACATCCAATTAAATTCTAGCAGCAGTAAATCAAGTTCATAGCTGTGATATAACTGAAGAATAAGGGCTATTTTATTAAATTTATTTTTTTATCATTAAAAAAGGGTGTGTTCTTCATTTTCCCTATTTAATTCCTGTTTTAAAAGTAAATACACACAAAGGAAATAAAAGTGTGCTCCAATCAATTTCCTAGGGTCTATGTATCAGACTTTTTCAAAACAGGACATTTGGAATAAAAACGAAGAATATTTAGATTAAAGAATAATTTGGCTTTTTGAGAAATGATTTAACAAAATCAGCATAATAAAAGAATCAAAAATGCTCTTACCTCTGTTGTTTTGATAAGCTCTGAGTACAAGGCTCCTTTCATTTCATGAGAAAGTGCTTTGCTTCTCTTTCCAAAGTAAACTCTTCGCTCTTTCAGCTTGGAGCCAAAGCTTTTTAACTGAGGAAAACAAACATACATGAAGATTTAATCTCAAAGATGAACAATATAAACTTCGATTTTAATTATTTAACATAAGACGACCTAGGATTGGATATAAAAACAACATACTTGCTCTTCAGAGAGAGTACACAACTCTTGTTGAAGTGATCCATTAATGCATCCCAGGGATTTCTCTTGTTCAGGCATCTGTTCTTTAAGTCTATGAAGAAATTATTATTATTTTTTTAAAATATAATGTAAACTTTTTATTTATAAATGTATAATTTGTGTCAGTTAAACGCATGCACATACACACACAAAAATACAGCAGTAGTGTTTTTAGTGTCAGCATTATCAAATCCAGACTGGTACATACCCCTCTACTATCTCTGTGAGATTCTTACAGTCTTGCTCATATACTCTCTGCTTGGGGTGGTATATGTATTTCTCTTTGAGCAAATTCTCCATGGTGCGTGTCTCTCCAGCTCTACACTGAAAAAGGAAAGATGTGTTACAACCATCACATTTGTTCACAAAGAGAACAAGAGAAAGCCAGACCACTTACACTGTCAGGAAGAGCACTTGGTCTAGATCTGTGGATAACAAAGTTGATACCAAAGTGGCTTAGGAACTCATTCACTGTGATGCTTCCGTCCTCAAGTTTCTGGAAATAAAAGAATATAAAGAAGATAAACAACTATATTTTTATATTGTCATAAGTAGTGCTTTCGCATACAAAACATGTTGATGTGTCAAAGCCCACTTTCCCTAAACAATTCACATATTTAAAAGTATTATTCATGTCTGTTGCAATTACAATATGGAACGAGTTACAGGGCAAAGTGTAACATTTATGGTTGTTCTTCAAATACCTTAAGTATGAGTAACAGTGATAGGCAGTACACAAAAAATCCTTTTAAATATGGGGGATAATAAGAGTGTGTGTAAATAATGCTACCTTGCTGAACTCAAATACGTGATCCAGCGTCCCATCCATATGAGAGTCAAACTGTGAGTATTTGAGAGCTGGAAAGCAGATCACATTGTCTTTTATAAATATACCACATTGAAACCTTCTTAATGGTTTTGCAAAGTGCATATCACTGTGTCTGAGAACTGACACAAGTAACTCACTGGATTCAGACACTCCTGTATCTTCAATTGCCTTTGCCTTGGGATTCTGAGCGGCATGCCTTGTAAAATTACCTTCCCACTGTACGGCAGCTTCATGACAGTCAGGCCCCTGAGGAGACAGAATCTTAGGCATTAGCATAATAATGCACAACAATGGAGCCCACGCTTAACACTTTATTACAGAACATCCTCTAAGCGTGTAGCAGGAAATACCAAGCAAACAAAGTATTAAAGTGAAAATTATTAACATTTTGTGCCTACCATGTCAGAAACACAGACTTTCTTGGTTCGATCTGCTGTAATAGGGTCTTCCTCTGGATGCGGCCTTTTAAAACAAGGACTCGTGCTTGTGTCTGACTCAAAGACTTCATTCTCCAAAGGCTCTTCATATTTAGGTACAACCAAAGAACCATCCAGTTGATCTTGCTTTTTAATTGGCCAATTTTCAAGACTCCCTGACAAGTCTTCTTCGCTGCTCATTTCAGGGAACTCTTCATCATTAATATTGACTGTTTTGCAGTTGCTATTTTGTTCAGCAACATCAAAATGTTTCTCTAGTTGAAGACACTGTAAATCATTAGTACTTATGGTCACAGTTTTGTTAGGAGTTACAGTTGTAGCTCGTTTCGGTAGTTTTGGTACAATACCACACAATGACAACCTTGATGAGAATGTCTTCTTTTTAAGACTAAAAGGTGTGGTCTTCTCATTTTGAACAGATTTATTTATTTGCTTGACTTTAGGCGTGACATTTGAAGTTGGCTCACTGGACATTTCCAATTCACACTGCTCTTTAAGGGAATTCTCAGGGAGGGAACAAGAAGGCAGAGGTGCAGTTGTGCTTCCTGTTATCACTTTTTGCTCTTCCTGGATACGCCTTGACATGTTGTGAAGCTCCATTTGAAAGTCAGCTAGACTTCTCCGTCTTGCTTTTGCATGTTGCAGCTCTTCTATAATGAAGGAATCAACTACAGACTCATTTGAGGAGGAACCTTCAAGTTGGACTGAGCTTTGTTCCTTGTTAGGCCAAAGTGCTTGACCCTCTTCATTTCTAGAGCCACAAAAAGTCTTTATCTGTGTTTCTTCTTTCTCATTAAAAGAAACACTTTGCTCTGTTTCAATGGGCATTGTAAGCACCTTTGTAACCTGCATATCACGGTCCTCATCAGTCATCATCACATTGCTTGGATGTGCCATTTCACAATTTTTGTCCACTTGCATGTCAGCTGGGCCATAGGATATTGTCTCCGTGTTGTTGCATTTAATGTTTTTGCCATCAAGATCACAAACATGTTTTGAGGGGAAGACATGGTTAATAGCACACTTGGCAGGTTCACTCACTTCATTTTGTTCTTCACTTGACACAGTGCATCTAGAAACAGATGTTGATGCCCAAAGTGCACTGTCATGCACTTTGATCTCTGTAGCACTTGCTGCTAATGAGCTTTTTGAGTCAATTGCAATCGTGTTGCATCCTGTTAGTTCCATTTCATCATCAACACAGGGAATAGCTAGATTTGATGCACTGGCTTGACTTGTCATTTCCATGCAGTCAGACTCATCCTGTGTTTGACAACTTTGTGCTACAGGCAACAGATTTCTCTCATGCTTACTTTCCTTATTGGATACAAAGTTCTTTAACACGATATTGCTGGTGAGTGCCTGGGTTATCTCCATACTGTCAACATCAGGACTGGAGGATGTAGATACAAGGTTCAAACTCCTCCTGGATTTACTGAATGGTTTGGCCCTCTTGCAGTTTTCAGCCTCAAGCACAACAGTCTGACATTGTGTCATGTCCATGTCATCAGGGTTGGAGAAATCAGTCTGATGGTTCTCAGCTTCAGTATTTTCAGGATCAAACATCAAGGGCATCATTCTTGCTCCTGATGTTCTTTGAGTCATAAAAGCTTTATACTTTTGCTCACTGACTGGTGCCATGTGTACCTTAGTCATCTCCATAGGTTCAACCACAGTGATGGTTTGATTAGCAGAGAATGGTGCTCTTCTTGTACCTGTGATATCCACAGCACTCCCTAACCAGGTATGGTTTGAGTCAATGTTAATAGTGGTGCATCTGGTCAATTCCATTTCATCAGGACTTGGGGTAGAAATCCTATCAAAAGTACTTGGTTGGCATGTCAAGTCTATACAGTCACTATCATTATGTGGAGCTGATGTAGTTGTGGCAGGCATCAAAATGCTTTCGCCTCTTTTCTTCTTAGAGGCTGGAAAAGCATTTAGCATTATATGCCCTGTGAATGCTTGAGTCATGTCCATCCCATCACTGCCTTCAGGTCCAGATACTGATGTATGAGGCCAATTCTTCCTTGAGTTGTTTAAAGGTTTGTCTCCATTGACCTGCTTGGCCTCGAGAAAAATAGTTTGACACTGTGTCATCTCCATCTCATCAGAATTTGCAGTTTGGGCTATTGGGAGGTGGCCTGATTTGTTGTGATTCATTATCACTCCATCTCCAACTAAATCAAAGCAGGGCATCTTGCTTACTCTGGGAACTGGACACAGAGCTTCCTCCCTTATATTGCATATATGCTCATCTTCTCGAACAGATCTGGATAAAGGTACAAGAGGCAAACTCTTCCTTGTGTTGCTGAATGGCTTGTTTCCACTTGATTGTTTGTCATTGAGAACAATAGTCTGACACTGTGTCATCTCCATATCATCAGGATTAGCAGTTGGAGCAATAAAGCTGTTGCAAGATTTGTTTCGATCCACTGTTTCTCCATTTCCAAAAGAATCACAAGTGGACATCTTGCTTTCTTTGGTAAATGGAGGGTGAGCTGGCTCCTTCATACTCATTGTGTGGTCTTTTTCTCTAACAGATACAGCAAATGTTCCCGTCATTTCCATGTCATCAGAATTAGTATTCTGGGCTATTGAGAGATTGCTCTGTAAATAACTAGCTTTATTTTGATCTGTTGTCTCTCCATTTCCAATCATATTAAAGGAGGACATCCGTCTTGCTGTGGGAACTGAAGGCTGAGCTTGCTCCTTCATACTCACTGTGCGGTCTTTTTCACGAGCAGATACATCAAATACCCTCGTCATCTCCATTGCATCATCATCCTCAGAGAAATGATGGGATCTATTGTGCTCCACAGCAGCCTGGACATTGCAAATTATATTTCCTGTAACTTTAACGTTGATTGCAGCAGTCTGGCTCAAAGTGAGCTCCATGTCATCTGGCATGTTCGAAAAGGCAGGTGTCATGAATGCAACACCTCTTTGATTTACAGAAACAGAGGGTGTAAAAGGCTGAGCATTATCTTTATTTTCAGTTACAACAGTGTGACTCTTGGTTGCCTCTATATCAGCGTCTTCAACAATTCCAACACGAGAACGCTTTCTTTGAAGTCCCAGAGGTTGTTGTGGGTTACCCTTGGCACCTGGATGTTGCTTCACTAAAAAAGATGGCAAGTGATTCTCCTTATCAATATCCAATGTGCTTGTATTGGCTGAACTGAAGATATTACCAAGCTGATTTTCTGAATAGTGGGGCTTAATGGTATTTACAGTGGGTAAGCTCATACTGGCGAGAAAAGCACTGAAGTCTGAGTCATTGGCTGCATTTTTCCTCTCTGCTTTTGCTTCATGTGGCAAACCCTTCTGACTTGCGACATTCAGATCACCACGGATCGTCTGAGCCTTGTTGATGCTAAAATCTGGTTTTGTCTCTTCTTCAATGTCATAATCCTTATCAATTGTGATTGTGTGACTCTGAGTAATATCCATGTATCCAGTGTCCTCTCCGAGCAGCATTGTTCTATCCACACAGTCATCTTGCAAGACTGGATCGGAGAAAAAATTCTCCTATAAATTGAGAGAGAAAGGTCAAAATAATCAGTGCACGTCAAAACAAAGTGTGTATCAATGCCAAATAAATAAAAAGCACAGAAGTAGTTATTGACAATCAGGCTTTGTACATTCTCACACTCCAAATTAAATGTCTGTTGCAGCATACATATACTTTAATCAAGGTTGTAAAATTGCAGAAGCCCGAAATTCATAATATTTCTGATTTTCCAGTCTTAGGTTAGTACTTACCTTATGCTGGGACAGATAAAGAGGAGTGTTCAACAAAGTATCCAGGCCTGAAAGAAATGGAAAGGTTTAGCGGTTCACTGTCTGACTATGAAAATCATTTGAAAATGTATAAATACATGCATGAAATCTTTAGATTGTGGTACAGAGAGCATCACTTATTCGAATTATGTCACCACATTCCCATTTTGAATAAAACCACTTGCACTGTGAACAAGATTGGAGAACAAGGTCTCAATTGGTCAGCAAAATTTGACATCTTTTCCATGAAAAGATTACCTTGGATTTGGTGACTTCCCTCATCCACAAAATGCAGAATCCTGTCATTAGAGGGAAAAGAAAAAAAAAAGAAAGTTACAGCTTTACATATATGATGTGGATCACATGGATACACAAAATCATAAAATAATGCTTTTACACAGCTGGGCCATATCTGTGCGGGATGCGCCAGATTGGAAAGATTAAGCAGGGAAAGCATTTTGGCCTAATGGTAGAAAAGCAGCTAAACATGTCCAACTTGAAGAAGTTGGAAAACAAATGAAAAAAAAACATAAGCCATTACTTACTTTTGATTCGGTCTATCTCCTGCTGAATTTAACAAAACACAATGAAGTAAATTAACAGCGTGCAAATATTTTACATATGCAACAGAAATATTTAATGCTTTTCATTTGAGAGAACTGCTACACATAATCCTTAACCATGAACCACAAATTAACTCAGGTAACATGTCAAAAACAAATAAACTGCTTACCAACTTGTGTGTTTTGAATAGATGCTAGAACAGGAGATTCACGCTTTGCATCACTGTGAAATTTTAAATATCATAAATGAATTATCTACACATGTAATTTATGTTTGTATCTTCCAATCAGTGGGTCAACATCATTGCACTTACTTTGTAAAGACTCGAACATTATTTGTAGTAGCAAAACTCACTCTTCGTGAATTTCTCTTCTTCTCAACAGGCTTGACAATTTCCTCCTGCATAAATATACATATCAAAAAAATACTTTTAAAAAAGAAACAAAAAATAATTTATATTCAAAAACACTCAGTAACTTAATCACCTTTTGTTCTTCTTGCTCAGCTCCATGTACTTTCATAGAAGTTCGAGGAGCTTTTAAAATCTGTCAGGGGACAATCAAGGGGCACTATATTATGTCCTGAGACATTTAGAAAATTAAGAAGAAAAAGCTTAACACTTTTCGCAGGCTGTAACAGAGTGAGTATAGGTAAAGTGGGACACCTATCAAGCTATCATTTATGTGTATATTCCTCTATTACTAAAAACCAGCAATATTTTCATCCTAAACTAGTATGTGAAGATACTGAATCATATTAAAAAAAAAAAAAAAAAACCTATGAAAAGGATAAATCATCAAAGAGTGTAACATGTTTTCAACCACTTCACTGACATAATGGATACATACATACCGAAGACAGTCTCCTTCTTGAGGATTTCCCTGCCTCACTGCTGGAAAAAAAGTGGCAAAGATTAGTTATACAAGTTGTTTTTTGATAATATATTGTGGAATTTACCTGGAAAGAAAACCACTTATTTAATAAATATGTACATTTAATACAGTAAATTTATTTATGTATCAAATGTTTTATCTAATGCAAATGCAGAGCATTGAAATCAATTTTACAAGCCCAAAAAGGGGTGTGGTTTTTTTGCATTATGTCAATGCATGACAGTAAGTAAAACTCCAAAATCTACTCTTATGCATGCTTATTTACACAGATCAGTCAATTATAAAAGTAATTAAATGATAAAGAAAGACCCATTAAGAGTTTATTTCCTCAACTTGCATCAGTCAGTGGCTTATATATAAGAAAGATGATGACAAGCGATCTGAGCTGATTTCCAGGCTACTAAAGCCTGCCCTGAACGATTAATATTATTTGGCAACATTTTATATTTCTTTAAGGGGTGAGGTCATAATTACAAATACAACAGTTCTGCATTACAGCAACGCAAATGGAAAACGTTAACTGAGTTCTGTCTTCAGTTTAAAAACGCTCAGTATAATAAAACACATGAAAGACCATTTTCAAAAAGCGCAGGCTGACTCAATCATATATACACAATCAATAAGCGCAAGACTGCATTATTCATCCAAAGAGTTAGACTCAGTCTAACGTTACATGACTCCTACCTGCAAAAAATTACAGATACACTGTAAGACCAACTTACCCCAAATTTAGCTGCTCCATCTTCAATTCATTTGAGTGATAACGTTACAGCTAACAAAATATAAAACATAAAAGTGAGAAACACTACATTTGAAATTAAAAATACACAAACAAAACGTTTAGGGTGGTTTGTTAAAATCACTCTAAACATTATCTATATAAAAGTAACATGTCTGCATTTCCTCAGACGTGTTTTGTTCAAGTCAGTGTGTGTGTGTGTGTGTGTGTGTGTGTGTGTGTGTGTGTGTGTGTGTGTCAGACGAGACGTCCGTAAGCTCATAGCAATAACAACAGCATTATACTGACGAAAACAAACAGCTCTCGGCATTTCAATGACTTTAAACATATCTTAATTTCATAAAAGCCACATTTGCAGCTGAATAAAAAAATTAAAAAAGCGCAATACCTCTAAGTAATTTCCCTCCATTCGCTGCTTGTCTTTTTTTCTTCGTAAAATTTGAACTCAACCGCCGCGTCACTTCCTCGCGGCACGCTCCGTGACTTTAGACGTGACGTGCACCTCTCGCGCCCTCTAGTGGAGCGGAAGATAATTATAACCATTTGAATAAAGTATAATAAAAGGCATTCTTTAGCGAACTTTGTTTGGATATATTATCGATTTAAGAATCTTACAACCATAACGTATATAAATATGTTTTATATACAGGCATTTAGTTTTAACGTTACATACAAATTTCAGTCTAAACGGATTTGCCAAGGATGCGGAAGTGACGTTGTTTATTTTGAAAATTTATGGCGCTGAAATAAATCGGGACTTTTAAAACACTATCTACAGATCCGTATTCGCTTAGTGTGGTAAGTATATTATACGTTTATACTTAATTTTAAAATGATTTCAGTTACCGTTGATTTACGATGTGAGGTTTTTAAGTAAAAAATCGCACTGCATTTACGGAAAAAAATGGTCAGTTGACTTGACGAGACAGAAGTGAATTATGACATGATGAACATGATGCAAACTTATACTGTTATAAAAAAAATAATTCTGAGATCAACGAAACATAATTTCTTTACGTCCACGGTGTTAATGCAATTCAGGTAGGCCATATTTTAGTGTTCAATTTTCTTACATCTGCTCGATCAGTATTTTTCTTAAACATTATAGCAGTAAACGCGATTGTTTCCCCAGAAAGCTGCATTCAGACATGAAGAGAGTTCAGATAAAAGACACAGCGGTTCCTGCACAGCCCCGAGCGGCATCCAGAGCGGCACAAGTCAAGAACGACACAGAAAACAAGTGAGCATCTTTTTTTCGTTAAAAATTCCGCAAACATTTTCTTTACCGTAAACACCTATTTATATATAAAATGTTTTAACTTTTTTTTTTTTTTTTTTTTAGGAAGAACCAGTGCAGGTCTCTGAAAGCGTAAGTATCAATGGAGTTATACTCCTAGTATGATACTACTGTCTAGTCTGTTTGAAAATGCAAATGCTTGCTATGATTTGCTCAGGCCATCTACAAGATATGGGCAACAGAACGACATAAGGGAGCAGAATAGAGTCCTGACTGCAACAAATGAAGATCTGCAGATACAGCTTGAGGAAATGAAGGTGATTCTCAAATACATTAATTGTTTTATGATGCACAGTGATATTTTAGAACAGTTGTTGTCAGTAGAGTCAAATTTTGTTTCTCGTGTTTCTTAAGGGAACTGTGACTGAAATGGAGCAGCGGTGCACAGACCTCCAAGGAGAAAATCGAGAAATTCAAAAACAGCTGCGAGACTGTCATGTCCTCCTTGTTGCAGAAAGCCTTGACCCAGGTTATAATTTTATTTTAACTGTTGGATTGACACACAAAGAAGTTGTTGTATTCTAAACCACCTCAAATTCAGTTTCAGGGGAAAAGTTGGGCCAGACAGCTCAACAGAAGGAAGAACAAAGGAAAGAAGTTATGGTAACTCATTTTTTTTTTCTGTATTTGTATACTTTCATATGCTGTATTCATTTTGTTTATATAAGTGACGTTTCAATAAAAATATATTTATTTTATATGCCTTTTTACACACACATATACATATACCTGTATATATTTTTTGGAGATTGTGAATGCAAAAAGCCTGTATAATCTTAGTAACTAAACAAGTCAAGGAAAAAAAAAAAAGTAAATTAATATTTTCCGAAAAGGAAACGATAGTAATTTTTTCTTAAAATTCTTTAACTCTTGGAAACATGAGATCCTAATAAATGGACCCATGGTCACTGCAGGGACATATAATAGGGAGTGATTATATAATCAGCCATGTTGTACAGTCATCTGTAGTGCTTTCACACCAACTTATTTGCTTTTATGGTCTGATTACTATTGTGTTACTATGTAGAGGAAGATGTATAAGACTGCATTCTGGAACACAAACGAATCCTAATTCTGGGCCCGTATTCACAAAACGTCTTAAGGCTAAACGTAGCTCCTAACTCGCCGATTTAGGAGAAAATCTTAAAAATAGGACTCCTAAATTTTTGCTCTGAGTATTTCACAAAGCATTTTAGTGCTAAAACTAGCTCCTAAATCTGTGAAACGTTAGGAGTAGTGAAGAGGACTCCTAAGTCACTAAGACCAACTCACAA
>JAUZSZ010000075.1:19310201-19322154 GCA_034780575.1 Labeobarbus marequensis | reverse complement strand
AAAAAATCTATTTGTGGCGGTCAGTTTTGATATTGTGGCGGGCCGCCACAAATAAATCAATGTATGGGAAACACTGTAAGATCTTTTTTGTGTTTTTCATGTAATTTATTCAAAGCTGAATTTTCAGCATCCATTACTCCAGTCTTCAGTGTCACCTGATCCTTCAGAAATCATTCTGACATGCTGATTTGCTGCTCAAGAAACATTTCTTAATATTATCAATGTTGAAACAGTTGAAAACAGTCAGAATTTTGTGATAAATTTTAAAAGAACAGCATTTATTTGAAATTTAATTGTTGATCAATTTACTGTTGATCAGTTTATTGCATCCTTGATGAATAAAAATTGTTTTCTTTAAAAAATGTACTGACCCCAGACATTTTAACAGTAATGTGTATAAAGTGTTTTACCATCCTTTTAAAAGTTGATAAGCCTATGTGTTTTGCTATTTTACATATGCAGTTATATGATAATTAGCATTTTTTTTTTTGCATTTTACATCATTTTTTCCCCTGTTTTTCCTGAGTTTTAGGTTAAAACCCACCAGTTGTCACAAAAATACGGTACTATTATGTGTCATATATGTCTTATTACACTTATCTAACGCTCAAAGTTCTTTGAAACCAATAAGACACCACTGTACAGAATAAATAATCCTGTCAATTTATTGCTCGTTGGACAAAAAAAAATACCGTAATTAAGAGTTTATCTGTATTTTGTTTAGTAATTTGATGGTTGTTACACCTCATGTGATAGTAAAATGTACTGCTCCAACATTCAGTGGTCAGTTCAGTTAGTATGCCTTTCTGAACTGTTGATGGCTGATGCACTGATTTCTGGGTCAGTTTTGGCTTTTATTTCAGGAATGAGCCCAACCTGGCCTCTCTTGGACCAGCAAAACCAGTTCATACAAACACAAAGTGTTAATACATTAATGATTCCTTGAGTGTCTGTATGGCTCCTCGTCAGAGTCAAGTGATCATTTGTGTCTTTACTCTGCTGTTGCTATTCATAATTAATAAGCTGCTACCACTGTTTCCAAAGGGTGTGTGTTTACACACACAAATGTGCGTCTGCATTGATTATATCTAAATGGAGGCAGTGTCTTCACTGCTGTGAGAGGTTTCACACATACACACTTGGCATGTAGTGTTTGCGAAGCCTTACGCTTTGCCTTTTTATTTATCAGTTGTGTTATCTGAGTGTGTGTTTGTTTGACTCACCAAGAAGAGTTTATTTAAATGTTTTCTCAGAAGTCATCAAGATATTGTTTGCTTCTTAAGAATGTGTATGTGTGTGTGAGCGCATGTGTGTATTCAAAGTGAGACTTTCCTTAGTATGAATGCCTGCATTGTTTGTTTTTTTCACACATGAGGCAGTGAGAAAGAGATACTGTCTATCTGAAGGATCTTTATGTTTTTCTGTTTTCTCTCTCTAATAAACTGAGGATTAAAGTGATCGAGTTGCTGTTAAAAACCTTTGAAATCAAAATTTTTCATGTTTTCTGATTCTGACAGATGAATCTCTGTTTCACATGTTTATGGTATATTTGCTCTGTGAATGTCTGATCTCTCTCGTTCTCTCTCTATTCATGTACATGCAGGTATGTAAACAGATATGGCTTGGCCTTTATGATGACAGAAACTTGGCCATCCCAGACTTCAGAGAACCTCAGAAAGTCAAAGAGTTTCTTCAGGACAAATACGAAAAGAAGCGATGGTGAGAAACAACATGGGCTTAAATGTTCTTTATTAAATTTGATATTTAACGGAGGAATCATGTACATTCAGTCATCATTATCGCACAATAATCCGTGGCCTGTACATTGTCCCGCGCATTACAAAACAGATAAATAAATGGGCATGAGTTGTGAAAATAAAATATTAATATAAACTGAAATGCACATGTAAGTGATTCTCATATTCTTGATTTGCACTTTATTTTGCATTTGTGTTATCAAATGGATTAATTATATCCTGGTATTTCCTGAAACTTTCCTAGTGTTCACTATACACCTCTAAGATTCCATTTGCATAGGCAAATGTGTTTCTCTGTATCATAAGGATAAAATAAATACATAGCAGTGTATGTGTGCTCTGCTTATTTAAATGTCGTTCTCTCATTCTTTTCTGTTAGGTATGTTCCTCCAGAGCAGGTTAAGACAGTGGCGTCGGTTCACGCATCAATCTCTGGTTCGTCTGCTAGCAGCACCAGCAGCACTCCAGAGGTCCGACCTCTAAAAACATTATTGGGGGAATCAGTACCCAATTTACATCTCAACAAAAACACACCCAGCCAGGTAACAAAACTAATATATACAATACTGTGAATAAAACTACTTTTATTCAACAAGGATGCATTACACTGATAAAACGTGTCAGGAAAAACATGTTTCAAAAGATTTCAGTTTCAAATAAATGTTTTTTTTAATTTTATATTCACAAAGAATCCTGGAAAAAAATGAATCATGGTTTGCATAAAAATATTAAGCACAACTGTTTCAACATTGATAATAATAAGAAATGTACCTTGTGCAGCAAATCAGCATATTAGGATAATTTCTGAAGAATCGTGACACTGAATACTAGAGTAATGATTCTGAAAATACAGCTTTGCACCACAGGAATAAATTACCTTTTAAAATATATTACAGTAGAAAAACATTTCTTTTAAAATGTAATATTTCACAATATTACATTTTATACTGTATTTGATCAAATAAATGCAGCCTTGGTGAGCATAAGAGACTATATACAAACTACTTAATACATATTTCCGGTTTAATTTATTTATTTATTTATTTTTTGTTGTCTCAGTCTCCGGTTGTGTCACGCACTCAGCTGATCCAGCAGCAGCAGCATCAGCATCAAGACAGGAAGTTCGATCTGCTCAGTGATCTAGGTGGCGATATTTTCGCGGCTCCACACTCGCAGTCCACAAGCAACGCAAACTTTGCTAACTTTGCACATTTCAACAGTCATTCGGGTAAGAACACACTACACAACTAATAAACTAAACCTTCCATTCAAAAAGCAGGTCTTCAAGGTTAAAGGTGCCATAGAATGCACTGATACAATATGTTAAATTGTTCTCTAATATCTACATAGAAGGTATGTGGCTTAGATTAGGGCAAAAATTCTCCAGAAACGGTTTTACATGTGCATTTACAACCCTAGGATTTCTCCCTAGTATGAAATGGTCTGTTATTGGCTTATTTGGAAGGGTCATGAATAATAATGATGAGCTCTGCGCTGATTGGCTTTTTCACTGTGTGGCTTATTTCAGTAGCTCACAGCAGGAAGGAAACACAGGGAGGAAATATATATTTCAATGCTTTCTCTCGCAGTTATGTCGTCCGGTAATTATACTGTATATAAAATGCGGACATCAGGGAGCTACTATTCATATACGGGGCACTGAAACTGCTTTCAAATGCACGATCGCTTTTTGCTTTCGAGATTCGTGATCGCACGAACTCTATTTATACTATGGAGCGGCAGTACTTATAAGATCAGATGCTTGTCAGTGGTGCGCAGGATCTGTAAATCATTCGCCATCATCCTAAGTCATCTCTCCTTATTCTGTTTATGTGGTAAGTGAAATCTCATGTACTGTAACAGGCTACCGCTAGCAAGGAGCTAACCATGTCCCTTTAGTGGCTCACGTTATTTTATTAGAATGCATTATTTGCTTTCCATGCCTTTCTGTATACAGACACCAACCCATCCCTGCACTTCACATCCCCTGCACAGCCTGGAACATAACATCATTTCCATGATCTGCCATTTTCGCTGTTGTCCTCGCGTGTTTCTTCACAATACCTGCAGAACGTCTGATGATTCGGCTGTGCAGGTTTGGCTGGCCTAGAACATGGGCGGGTATATGCAAATGTTGGGGGCGTAACTATTAGTGATCCCAACTGTTACGTCACAGTCGGTGTTATGTTCTGATTCGCCTGTTTTTCAGTGGTCTCTTTTTATTCACAAGATTTACATAAGAAGGAGGAAACAATGGCGTTTGAGGCTCACGGTATGTCATTTCCATGTACAGAACTGTTGTTATTCAACTATGCCAAGGTAAATACAGTTTTCCATTCTATGGCACCTTTAATTAAAAGTGTCAAACTCATCCAGCCACAGCGGACCAAATTAAAGAGGTGAGTCTCTGAGGGCTCTCAATATGACTGAGTGATACCAGAGATCTACCTTCAGCAACTGCATGTGTTCAAACTGTCCTCCAGTCAAACTCATTACAGCTGTATATCCGTGAAGGTTAGAGTGTGATCGGAGATCTGAAGCTATCTCAGTATCTCCGAGCTGTTTAAAGTTGTGTGGTTAAACTCAAGTAACTGGGTCATGAGGTCTGTTACTCAGAGTCATGCCAAGTGGGTAAACAAGAGTTGAGAGCTTTTAAAGTTATAAACAACAGCAGGCGATTTATGCTCATTTGTGAATTCATTTAATCGTTCACTCATTTATTTATTCATTCATTTATTCACTTATACATTTTGTTCCCTTATTTACAGTGAATTACTTATTCTCTTACTTCTTAACACACTCATTCACTTGACTTGACTTTAATTGCTTATTAAATTAATAGTTTACCCAAAAATGGAATTTCTGCCATCATCTACTCACCCTCAAGTTGTTACAAACCAGTATGAGTTCTTTCAGCTTTTTAAGAATGTTGTTAATCAAACAGTTGATTTTAGCCATTGACTTTCATGGTATTTTTTCTCCAAATTCAATGGATACGTCAACTGTTTGGTTGCCAACATTCTTCAAAATATCTTCATTTGGGTTCAGCAGAAGAAAAAAACACATACTCAGATTTGGAAAGAAAAAACCCTCAAAGCTCAGATTTGGAACAACCAAAAGGATGAGTGAATGATGACAGAATTTTTCATTTTTGGGTGAACTATTCCTTTAACTTATTCACTCACTCACTCATTCATGCACTCCAATTCATCCAGGCCTTGTTATAAATAACAGCAGGCGATTTAAAGGTGCCATAGAATACATTGATACAACATTTTAAATTGTTCTCTGATATCTACATAGAAGGTATGCGGCTTAGGTAAGGGCAAAAAAATCTCCAGAAACGGTTTTACATGTGCATTTACAACCCCAGGAAGAAAACACAGGGAAAATATATATTTCAATACTTTCTCGCGCAGTTATATCTTTGGGTAATTATACTGTAAATAAAATGCGGGCATCAGGGAGCCGCTATTAATATGCATTGAAACTGCTTTCAGAGTTTCACTTTCACTTTCGAGATTCGCGATCGCACGTACTATGTTTATACTATGGAGCGGCAGTATTTACCCTACATATTTCAAGATCAGATGCTTGTCAGTGGTGCTCAGGATCTGTAAATCATTCGCCATCATCCTCAGTCATCTCTCCTTACTCTGTTTATGTGGTAAGTGAAATCTTATGTACTGTAATGTAACAGGCTACCGTTACCAAGGAGCTAACATGTCCCTTTAGTGGCTCGCATTATTTTATTAGAACGCGTTATTTGCTTTCCGTGCCTTTCTGAATACAGACACAGCCTGCAACATAACATTTATTTCCATGATCTGCCATTTTCGCTGTTGTCCTCGCTTGTTTCTTCACAATACCTGCAGAATGTCTGATGATTCGGCTAGGCATGTTCGGCTGGCCTAGAACATGGGCAGGTATATGCAAATGTTGGGGGCGTAACTATTAGTGATTTCGACTGTAACGTCACAGTCAGTGTAATGTTCTGATTTGCCTATTTTTCAGTGGTCTTTTGCATTTACGAGATTTACATTGGAAGAAGGAAACAATGGTGTTTGAGGCTCACGGTATGTCATTCCCATGTACAGAACTCTTATTATTCAACTATGCCAAGATAAATACAGTTTTCCATTCTATGGCACCTTTAAGAGTCACACTCATTTGTAGACTCATTTTATTACTCACTCACTTATTTATTCCTTTGTTCATTCATTCACTTCAAACTTTCTCTATTTACTCAGTGAATCACTAATTCATTTACTTCTTAACTCTTTCCCCACCAGCATTTTATTTTTATTTAAGTTGCCAGCCAGCATCAGCATTATAGCTCATTTTCACAAAACTTCATGGCCCCCAGAATCTAAACATACAATATATCAAAGAACAGATGCTCTGCTTTTAAACAAAACAAACCATATTTTAGCTTCATGCATTCTTTTTATCAACAATTGTGAATGTGGGTAAGTTTCATTAAAAAAGCAACATTTTGAACAAAAACTTGGGAAAATTGTCTATTTGTCAAAGACTAAATCTGGACTGGATTCAGAACGATGATCAAAACACAGATCTGCACAGCTTGCACCTCTTCCTGAGTTTGACATCTCATTCAGTAATTTATGCTTCTATCACTTGTTTCTTCTTCTTCTTCGCTTGTTTTTGGATCTGAAGTTTCTGTACTATTTCAGATGATGGATAATAGCGTCCCCAACCATATAACAGTGAAAACATGGATTTCTGGAAAATTACTTCAATGGTGGGGAAAAAATTAACTCGCTCATTTACTCACTTCACGTCAACTGCTTTACTTATTCACTCACTCATTTGCTCACTCACTCCATTCATTCAGCCCTCACTTATAAGGAATTTGTACTTTTATTAAGGAAGGATTCATTAAATCGATCAAAATTGACAGTAACAGACTTTTATAATGTTACAAAGATACTGTTTCAAAATAAATGCTGCTATATGAACTTTCTATTCACCAAAGAATCCTGAAAAATGCATCACTGTTTCCACAGAAATGTTAAGCAGCACAGCTGTTGATAATAAGAAGAAATGTTTCTTGAGCACCAAATCAGCATAATAGAATGAAGGATCATGTGACACTGAAGACTGTAGTAATGGCTGCTAAAAACATTAAAAACTGACCCCAAACTTTTGAACGGTATTGTATGTGTCCTCATGTAGACCGCTGAATGTGGATTACAGAGGCTCAGGCCACCGCCCCTATGAAGCACACTGACAAACATGAATTAATCCAGTTTACTGTCTAACTGCAGGAGTGACTCATAGGCAGCTTGACTCAGGGACACGTCAAATTAGACACATTCAAATAAAAGCGTTCTAGTGCGAAAGCACATTGTAAAGGGAGGACGAGTAAATACAAACAAACAATGTGATACAAATACTTGTGCAAACACTCTCATGCACACACATATTGAAGACCTTCAAGGCTGAGGCCCAATGGAGTTTAATATGGGAGATAAATTGCCTCAGACTTGACGCTCAATGCGAGGTAAGAATAAATCCTGATAGCAGTTCAAAGTTAATTTTGTCAGCTTCTAGGCGTAGGCTATGCTACCATACAGATGGCATCAAAGCTAAAAGGCATGGACTAAAAGCCACAAAAGTCCAATTTGAAATTCCATGGGGTCTTTAAAAGCCTTCCTAAAGCAAGAAATAAGACTTTCTCTCCCACGTATAACTGTAGTATACCTCATTTTTTGCAGTCACTTGTTATTTAACAGACACTTTTTTATAGAAGAGTTCAGACTAACTGCATGAGTTGCCCTGGAGCAGTGGATTTAAATGACACACTCAAACGCACAACGATAACAGAAAAGGATTGTGATTTCAGTAGGTTTCTTTGAAATCCATTCTGCAGACTTTATATTAGAAGTCCAGATCCTTAAACAACACTATCATGAAGAAGATCCTGAACACAACACATCCTTATATTACACTGTGGTAGCGTATTAGTGTATTTTAAAGGGAAAATCTAATGGAAAATAGGGGTTTCCTTGCACCTTGGAAATAAAAAAAGATGAGAACTTCACCAGAAAGAAAAGGTTAGCCAATCATGAGAGAATTCACAAATAAAATCCATAAAAAACATTAGTAACATTGAGTGTATCAGAAAAATTCCAATTCTACTAAAGTGTGCAGTACATTTTATTAATACATTTTAGCATTGCAGAATGAGTAAATGGGTGAATAATTTCTAAATGTAGTCTAATAAATTTAAATTTAAATTTATAAAAAATTAAAATGTTATTATTACTAAGTTAAAACAAACAAAAAAAGCTGAAATAAAATAAAAATATATAAATATTAGATGACAAATGAATTTTATATAATAATAATTTAAATTAATTAATATTGAAATTATATATTTTTAAAATAATTTTATAAATTATAGCTAAATGGAAATCTATACAAACAAAAACTAATAAAATGGCAAAATCACATAACACATTTACTAAAATGAAAACTGAAAATATGAAAATAATTCAATACATTTAGATTATACCAAACAGTACGCATTTATGATTTTTAAAGCATTATTATAGCATTGCTTAATAATAAATATTGAAGCACTGAGCTTAGAAAGATGCTAAAATCAAACAGTTCTGGAATCTGTTTTGAGTTGAGCGCTATGTGGGAGGCATGAAGAGCTGCTGTGTTTATATAGCGTCCAAAATCAGTCACTTATCGGGTTCTTTTTCAGTTCCCTTAGAAGGCAGCTGCCTATGTAGACAGTACACAGCAAAGCGGCTCAGTAGATTTACAGCAGAGCTAGTATGTCTACAGTGGAAATTATAACAATTTTATCACTCAGGCCCAAAAACACACACTTACAACCTCCACAATATGAACAGAGAAAAAGACCCAAACATCTTTAGTGGACGGTACAGAGGGAGGAAGAGACCTTTCAGTAAACTTCTCAGACATTAATGAGTCTGACTCTCTCCCCCTCCCCCCTCTCTCGTTCTTTCTTTATCTCTAATGATTTGGTTAATTCTCTTAAAGGAGACTTTGGCTCATGTTGTGCGAGTCGGCTGCCATTGCGAGACAAAATTTTGGCCTGCGTGTTCTAACTGGCAAAGACAAGACCCTGCAGAGGTCACACACAAACAGACGGATGGACACACACACCGAATCAACACAGCCTTGTGCTTGTAATTGAAAATGACGGGAAGAAACCTTCACGTTGAAACGAGGTGAGTAAATGTCTTCAAGGATGGACTTTATTACACGACAACACTTGTAGACGAGGAGGAGAGGAGAGGGAGGATGTTGCAAAAACGAACACACACACTAGCATCAATTCTCAAGGTGCTTGTAGGATTGGCCTGTTATAGCCTGTCAAATATACAAAATAATTAACAGCTCAATGGTGTGAAACAAGAATATGTCCAACTGCTAATTGCGTAACCTATGATTGGACATCGTGAGTGAACTAGAGATGAAGAAATATTCGAAACTCAGTACAGATATAGCAAGTATACAAACAAAAAAATATACAGTAGTTTGAGTATAAAGAAATTTTATGCTGTCGAATTCGAGCCATTTAAATAGGAATTCAGTTTTGCTTAAGGGGGAAGATTTTTCGCATCAGGTTCAAGTTGGTTATGCAAATTCAGAAGTTGCTTGGTTTGAAAATGACTTTTGTGTGAGCTGTGATTCATACATCACTACACTAATGACAATAGACCTTTTTTGCCAGCCAAATTTCACTGAAATGTCAAACATTTTGCTAATGTGACTTATATTTTCCATAAAGCTTAAGGGAGCAGTTCACCCAAAAATAAAAATTTACTCACTCTAATATCATTCCAAACTGTTTTTGTCCATCAAATGAAAACGATTTGGGTCCAAAACACCATTGGATTCCAATGACTTTCATTGTATAGAGGAAAAACTCACTTACTGACCGGATGTTTATATGATAATGTATGTTAAAGATACACAAAACAGAAAAGCATTTTGTTGTAGTTAGTATTTCATCACTACACAAATGCAGGTCTTGTCAAATTAACAACGAGCAGGAATTTCAAAAGGTGTGTATCTTTATCAAAGCATTTAGTAGATTAGATTTTTTTTAAATAAATGGTTCTGACCAAAAGTAACAGTAACAGAGTTATTGCTTATCATAATTATTATTATTTTCATGCCAATTTGCAAGCAGATTCCAAATGTACCTCAGAATCAAATCGTCTAAAGTCAGTATTACCATCCTCTTCAAATTCTTAATAGTTAAATAGTTAAAAACAATCATTTGAAAGCTGCATATCAAGCTGAAATGTCATGAACCTGGTTATAAGTTGGAAAACAAATAACAATCTACAACAGACAAATTGGGAGGAAACACTCCAGTGGTGAATTTTTTGAGGAGGGAGGTTGTTTAAAATTGATTGTGATCGATACTGACATACAGTAGATCTCCAGAAGAGAATGTCTTTTAAACTTCACCTTCTAAAGCAACAGCAAAGTCAACTCCTTTTATTGAGAACATCCTGACAAACCCTCGAAGGCAGGCAGACATAAAGGTGCAATACGCTGAAATAGCTAACAATATACTTGCAGGGAACCAACTATATATAACATTATTTGGTCGCACTATCAATAAGGCCTGCATAAAGACTATTAACATGTTAATAGTGCATAATATAATCAATTATATGCCTGGTGACACATGAAAATTGCTGCTTTTTAATGCATATTCATTAAAGTATGAATATGAAAGCACTATTTAAAAATCCATATTGTAGATTAAAGATATAAAAGACATCGCAAAAGCAAAATAATGCATAAAGGATGCAATTTTTTATATAAATATGTAATGGTGAGGACCAAGGGTCTACATTGAAAATCTGGGATTTATTTTCATTTAAAGATGGATATAAACAAAGAACTGGGAGTTTGAAAATGTACAACATAAATGAAGAAATATTTAAAATTTTGCATTATTATAGGTCACTGATCAAATTTGGGACACTGACTGTTTTAACATCTTTGTAAAGGTCAGACGATTTAATGGATCATCAGGATTTGCAGAAATGGAGTCCCTGACATTTTCTTCACAAAATGTTTAATTTCAGATTAGATTTTAGCAGCATAATAATTTGTCATTTTGAAAAGAATGCAAAATAGAAGCATTTTTGACTTTCAGATCACACTGTGCTGTGCATAACCAATTAGATGATTAATTACATATACTTTATGGTTTTGATTGTGGAATCAGCAAAAATAAATAACATATTGCCATTTGAGACTTATGTGCCCAGATTTGATTTGAGCATTCATGCATGATCAGCAACAACATAAAGCTTCACTGCCTGCTTCTTGATGTTAGTATACTTCATCATAACACCTCCTGTTCCATAACACCATCATCACCCATCACTCACCATCGCAGCAGGCCTGCGTTTCATCAAATCGTTCCATTTGATTTGATTTGATTGAAACAGAAAAGCAGGGCTGTATAATACTTACAGATTAATCAAAAATATTAAAAAAATATCCTTTTAAAACACAGTGGCTGAAGCAATATTTCAAACACCAGATCCAGAGATGGTTGTAAATAACTGTTGGCCATAAATCTCATCTAAAGATTAATGAGTATGTAATTTTCCAGATGTGTTAATCCTGATCTGGATATGTTTTAATCTTGAGGATTAGATGTTTAGGACAATAATAAACTCGAATGGATTACAGTATTCACAGTTATTGGTGGCTTTTGAAAGGTTTCGCTGGTTAAGGATGAAATCTGCTATGTTCTCAGAAAAATAACATAGGCACTAACATAACACACTGCAGAAAATTCAGACTGCCAGTGAGGTAAGAAAAAATAAACTTACTTCAAAATACACTACTGTATTTAAAGAAATTAATACTGTTTTTCAGCAAGGACACATTAAATGAATCAAAAGAGACAGTAATGTTAAAAAAAGTTTTCTATTTCAAATAAATGCTGTTCTTTTGAAGTTTCTATTCATCAAATAATCCTGAAAAATTACAGTTTCTACCAAAATATTAAGCGGCACAACTGTTTTCAACATTGATAATAAAAATTTTTTTTCTTGTGCAACAAATCAGCAGACTAGAATGATTTGTGACCCTGGACCACAAAACCAGTCTTAAGTGTCAATTTTCCGAAATTGAGATTTATACATCATCTGAAAGCT
>JAUZSZ010000075.1:19260909-19271226 GCA_034780575.1 Labeobarbus marequensis | reverse complement strand
AATGAACACTTAAACTTCCCCAAATGTGCAAAGATGGCTAATTACGAAGTATGAATAAAAGCACACTGAGCGTAAGAATAAAGTGCTGACCATGATATTTCAAACGGTCAAGGCCCACACACTGGGCAAATATTACTCTGATTAATGACTGATATATCACCCAGGCTGATTCACCAGCCAATATTTGGCCATTTCGAGACATTACATCTATACATATATATAATGTATATATACATATATACATTTGATTTTCGTGTTGTTTTTGAACTAAGTTTTTTCATTACGATTTAAAATAGCTGTTTTATTTCAATATATTTTAAAATGTCATTTATTCCTATGATGAAAAGCTGTCTTCAGTGTGACATGATCCTTCAGAAATTATCCTATTATGCTGACTTGCTGCTCAAGAAACTTTTATTTTATAACATTTATTATGTTAAAAACATTGTGCTGCGTAATATTTTTGTGGGAACTGCGATACTTTTTTAGGACTCTGATGAAAGGAAGTTCAAACAGCACTTTCTTTCTGTCTTTCATTTATTTATTTATTTATTTAGGTGACAATGTAAAAGTCTTTACTGTCACTTTATCAATTTAATGTATCCTTGCTGAATAAATGTATATAATTTTCCTCCATAAAATCTTACTGACCCCAAAATTTTAAACCGTAAACTATATAAAGTCAGGATGCTCAGACAAAGAGTAATAAGTTTTAATAGTGACTTTGTGCTGTGTTTAACCAACAAATGTCTTTCGTCTGCACATTACACTTAAATATGAGAAAGTAAAAAAATACACACTTCACCTTTAAGTCATCAACTGAAATGGCTGGTGTTTTCTATATTAGGCTTTCCAGTGCCATCGCTTGCAGAACCTGAAGTGCAACATGTTCCAGGATCAACATCTTTGTTGACCTTGGAACAACATTGTCATTAACCAATCAGATTTGAAGAACCAGTTTATAGTTTTTGTGAAGTTTAGGCTCACAATCAGTGTTTGGTGCATGTACATCAGTGTCATTCATCTATCATTTCCACTGATTTTAGGGATTACTCATGGTTAAGGTTAGTTTTAGGTGTAGGGATATGGTAAAGCCTAAATGTTTGGATTAAAGTGTTGTTCCAGGGTCAACAAAATATGTTGACCTACACTCTTAAAAAAATGGTGCTATATAGCACTATAAGTGGTTCTTTGGCTCGTAATCATATAGGGGAACCACTTTTGGTGCTGTATAGCACCAAATCTTGGTGCTTCAGTGGTTCTTCAGCGGATCTTCACCGGTTCTTTAGCATGACTGAGGGGCTCTATAGCACCGCTACCATATACAGAACCTGTTAAGCTCCTGTATGGTTCTTTAGCGGTTCTTCAGTGGTTCTTTGGGGTGATTAAGGTTCTGTATAGCACCACTGTCGTACAAAGAACCTGTTAAGTCCTTTTAAAGGTTCTTTCTGAGCCAAAGAACCACTATTGGTGCTGTTTAGCACCATTTTTGTTAAAAAAAATACAATGCAGTATGGCACCTCTTCTTATGGTTCTACATAGCACCATCAAAAGTGATTCCCCTCTGATTACGAGCCAAGAACCACTTTTAGTGCTATATAGCACCATTTTTTTTAGAGTGTAGGAACGCATCTAACTCAGCAAAATCAGGACGTGTGCCCTCTCTTAACCCAGTTTTACATACGGTATGAGTCCTTGGGCTGTAAGCAAAAACATTTAGGCCATAATAAAAATGAAATATACTTCTGAGAAAATCTGCAAATACACACTTGCCCCTAGACACCCAGTTAATGTGAAACGAAAGACTGGTATTTGTCAAAAGAATAAGTCACCTTCATGTCAGTATTGCACAGTCAAATTCAGACCAATTTACATATACACATTCACATTCACCCAATTAATACACATTCACCCAACAAACTGATCTCAAAGGGACTTTCACTAAAGTGCTTTGTGGGAAACTTGTATCAAAGCCTTTGTGTATTGTGAATCTAATCTCTCCATCTATAGTCAGAATGGCTTCAGATGACATCACTAATACTGAAGAACATCCAGCCAGTAGAAAACTGTAGGGAAGGCATGTGACCTGAGATAAGACTGATAAAATGAGCTCTCCCGCTCTCTCTCTCTAAATGTGTGGAAGCTGGTATGCAATTCACACTATATGAATACAGTAAGTTAAAAAAAAGATTAAAACATTCCATTCGGTCTTTAGTCATACTAAACTGAATGTATATTCACAAGACATACTGTAGGCTCTGTTGCATAAAACAGCGATCGATTTGGAATGCTTTTCAAGAAGCAGCAAAAGAGCAGGACTGACGTGACGCGCACACAAAAGACAACTTAGAATTGATTCCAACAGAATTTGATGACAGCATTTCTGGTTAATAACATGACACTCTTTGACTCCAGCATGTGGCTAAGCTAGCAATACTTGAGGAAAACAATCAATAGTTCAATTTCATATGAAATGTTTTTGTTGATACGTTTTAGAAATTCTGCCAAATATCATTAACAGTATTTTCATTTACGAATTCCATGTGATAGTCAATAACCAATACATAGCAGATATTATAAATCCATACTGCTTTATTAAGAAAAATATCTTTTTACTCCACTATATTTATTCACAGTTTGTTTGATTTGAGTTCTGTAATTGGATTGTATGTTATGTATGTACACATGATGCTGCCTTAGGATTTGGGCAAAACAAGGTATCTTAGAAGGCAGCAAGATGCTGCTGCATAGCTTTGGCCCAGTTTGGTGTGTTGCCCAGGTCAACATTCAAATGAAACATTCTTACTGTCTCTGCTGGATAAAATGACTTCAGTCTTTTATTGTGAAGCTAAAGGCCAATGCCTCAGTGACTCCCATCACACTTGTTAGTAAATTACTCACCATTTAGCAAACGCTTTCATCCAAAAAAAAAGACTAATTGCAGAAACAGCCCTCCTGGAGCCACTAAGTGCTTTGCTTAAACGCACAGAGGTGAGAGAGTAGAAATGTGAAGTATTAACTCTTAACAAATCTTAACATTTTCTGAAGAAAATGTGAGTGATTTTTGCCTATGTCAGTAAATGGTACAGGGTGAGTTTTTAAATTAAATTTTTTATTTAAATTTTGTATTTTAATACCCCAGATAATTCAGATCAAAATTATTTTTAATATTTTGGGGGACAAAGTAATATACAGTGGTGGCCAAAATTGTTAGAACACCTGAGAGATCTGAAAATATTAACCTTTCTTGCCTCCAAAACATGATTTCATTTCATAACATTCATGAAACATGCAGATGGTTGCTCTGAGCACAACAAATATCAGATGAAGTGAGTTGTACCACTTTTATCCACTTTTAACTTTAATATTTGGTATGTCCACCTTTTGCAGCAATTACAGCAGCAAATCTCTCTGGCATAGTGTCAGTATATTTCCTGAGAAATTCAACACTAATGTTATCCCATCCTTTCTGCAACTCAAGCCAAAGGCTTTACTATGAATGTACAAAAGATCTTTATTTTCCAACTCGCCCCAAATTGGCTCAATGTGGTTGATGTTCAGACTTAGTAAAATAACTGTTGCAAAAATATGCAGGGGGAAGATCAATGGAAGACCAGATGGTGGTCGACCAATATACTGCCAAGGCTGATATATCGGCCGATATTTGGTATTTTCAATTGTCTGCATCGGCCGATAAGTTTGTCCAAGATATCAGCATCAGCATCGGCTGTCAAAAAACAATATCGGTCAATCACTAGATAATTAAACTTATTTATTAGACAAAGTTAATTTAGGATGCAGATTCAGAACTTTACAGAAGTTAGATTTTTAAAATATTTTCCTTTTTTACTGTGAACACTCTTATTTGTCAAAGACAGATGAGCAAGAATGACATTATTAGCTAAAAAAAAAAACACCACTAAATGATAACTAATAACTCTCCAGTTACTATTATTGTTTGGGACTGAAACTTGGCGCTAAACCTTTAATTCTTAAATGATGAACGATTACTGTGTTCATCTCACAAGAAAGGAGCTTGATGTTGAACTTAATGAGGCAAATCTGTATTTCTTCTAGTGCCAAATACACCCTGCGAGGATTATAGCACCCTGAGATCTGACCTTTTTTATGGTTCCAGTATAATGAGACGGCGTGACAGCCGCATGCACTCACAGCATAGTCATACAGCTTGGGGCAGTTAAGTGGCCCCCTCACCCATAATGCACCACTCTTTTCCTCCTGCCTCAGGATACAGTTACCCACAGAGAAGATCAGAGCGCACAGACAGGTAGAAGCAAGCATGGGTAATCAGGTGGAAGAAATGGGGTGATCAGTGACATTTACACATCAAACACACACACAAACATTTCAGTGAACTCCAGCACAAGCTGTCCACACACACTTGTACGCACGTACACACATCACACAGACTCATGCAGCAGAAGAGACAGGGTGATCAGTGACATTTCCATAAAGTGGAGGCAGAAGATTCTCAAGGGAACGGGAAACAACATATACGCGCGCACACACACACACATCCCTTTAAAAGTGCCTTGTGACCAGGAAATCACTCTGTGAAGGACTACAGCTCGCTCAAAAGAACGTAAAGCAGGAAGAATACGATCTGTGAAATGGAAAGGACAAAGATTATTGATAGAATCATCAGTCTGTGTTACCTGAACTCCAGGGCTTATATAAGACATGATAAACTTTATTTGCCAAATAAAGACAAATTGTCTGACATTCAAACAAACACTTATTCTAGTGATGCACTAAAATTAAATTCTTGACCAAAAACTAAAATTCTGGAGTTTTAAAATGCAGTTTAATTTATTATTTGTTTTATTACATTTTTAAATATATAAGCATTTTTGAATATAAAAGTATGAATTACTTTTTAAACAAAGAAGAAGCTGCATTTTCAGACTCCAGAATTGTTCATTAAAATATGATTAATTAATAATTCATATTCATAAGTAACAATTTAATTAATTACTTTAAACAAAACAATAAATGAAGCAACATTTTAATAATTAAACATTATTTTTAAGTTCATTAAATTATTTTCATTTTATATTACATTTAATTAAAAATGTTATCTTTCTTTCTTTAATATATTATAATTTATCTATCTGGCTAATATTGTATATTTATATAATACATTTTTTTAATAAAAGCATTTATAATATTTTAAGTGAGTAATTTTTTCTTCATATGGTATAACTTACATTTTTAATTTTATAATATATATATATATATATATATATATATATATCAATAATATATAAATACATTACCAACCATCCACAATAATATTAAATCTACACTATTTAAGAAAACAGAATTGCATTCTGTATTACAGAATGCAATTTGGTCCATATTTTAGCACGGGGCTGAGATACAGCTCCAGTATATCAGATTTGATCAGTTTCACTTTGAAGCGTCAATGCCAAAAACGATATATTACAATAGAAAACAAATTGAAGAAGACAGATGTGCAAGATCTCTAATATTGGGTGTTATGTTACAAAAGAAAAGAAAGGAAAAGAACAGATTGAGCTTTTTTGCACCTTCATGCTTTTCACACTTTTAGTTATAGGCCCACTGTTCATCACAATGTGTGTGTGCTTAAATTGTGAAACATAAAGCCAATCCATCTACTTTCAGTCAGTTCTTTGTGCAGTTCACTGGTGAACATTTTTCACTGCATTTGCTGGATTCAAAGTTACTTAAAATATATAAAATGCACCTAAAATAAATAGAAATCTTATTTATCCAGTGTTATAAATTGCCTAGGTAAAGTGTAACCTGATAGTATATGAAAATATAGAGTAGTATGGTTTTAAAATCAATATTAAATTAAAATTAAAGCACAGTGATTGCATCTCAAATGCATATTTAGCACATATTTCAGTCAATTTCAGATTTAGGATATCCTTTTATACACACGCTATAGCTGCAGGCATACGCTATAAAGTGGCCAATTGTCACCTGCCACCAACAGTTTTCTTCAGTCTCAAATGGCATGTGGTATAAAGGAATGGAGAGTGTCCCTTATTTTTCTCAGCTAAAGTTTACAACTCTATCTTTAGACAAAATGCGAAAGCAAAAACGTTTTCACTACATTTCACTACAAACTGTTTACACTGAAAGGGGGGACTTGGGCCCTTAACCAACCACCAAAAACGATCTCACTAGACACACGCTAGTATTAGCTCGTTCAAAGAACAAAGACATAAAAAGCAGTAAAGAAACAGATTAAATTGTTTTAAATATTCCATCACCCTTTTGTGCTCAGGTAGACATGTACAGCTGAGAGAATTAGTTATTCTTCAGAGGGCAAATAGAACAAATGCACAATAATTACTGTTTGCCGCTAGATAAGGGGGTTAGCGAAGCATACAGCACGTTTTTGTTTGGTTATAATCAAATTAAAGTTCAAAAGCATGCAAAATCTGACAGCTCTGAAAATGAAGTATTAAACTAACACTGAATGAAGAGAGAGAGCAAACAAAAATAAATAGAAAGCTGAAATAAAAGGACATACACAATTGCTCACTCATACAAACATAGGCAGGCAGCTAAACGCCTAAAAATGTCTAAATGTCTACACCACCGGCTGTATAATGGGATGATCATCATTCTATTGTCACATTGTCACTTTCCTCACTAATGGGTTCATACAGTCTGTACTGTAGATTCCCAGAAAAAAAAAAAAAAAAAATGTATGGCTACATAGCATCTCGGCCAATCTAAGGACATGGTTGAGATCTATTCTGAAAAAGGAGACACATAGTGTTGTATTTTTAACTGCTAGTATGCATGCTTATTTTCATTAACTTTTATTACCACTGTCATTATCCAACACTCCAACAAAAAATTATAATAATAGCTTAATTACACTGTTAAATGATCTCTAAAATCTTAAAAGAAAATCCATTTTTATATTGTACTGTGCATCATGATGCCTAAATTCACTTGCAGTGTTTTAATTTTGAATTTATTTAGGAAAATCATAGTATATTTCAGCATCGAGATGCTATTATGGTTTTTATTAATATTTTGAACCATATTTTGAATTTATATTTTCTGTTTAGTTTTAGTTAAAGTTTCAGCAATTTTGCTGTGTGTTTTTAAAGTTAAACTAAATCAACTTTAAATTGAAATGTTGCCTTGGAAACTAGCTGAAATATGTTTCTATATATACAGAATTTTGAGAAGTCACTGCTCTCCAATTCCTCCAATACTGTCTTGGAGCAACAGCTGAGATATTGAAGAGAGCATTTGTGAGAGCATATTACTTTCCTTCAGTTTTTCTTGAACAAAATCCAAATACAGGCTTAAACACGGCTCGACGTAAGATTAAGTTATCAGAGAGCCTCGCAAACACAGACACATACCCTCAAAAGCAGAAAAGTTCTCTTGACAGTCCTGCTGTTTCACAAGGACAACATAGCCCAGAAACGCCTCGGCGCACTCTAGAAACACTCTTTCAAGTAAAATGGGTGATGAGCCCCATCTAAAAGAGTTAGCATTCTCCAAAAGAGAAATCTCTTGACGTGCTGTATTAAGAGTATAGCCGTTATATATATTCCCTTGGCACCGATCTCCAGCAAAGCTTTCACCGGTTAAGAAGGGGTGATTTTATTGAAAGGGTGGGAAGTTCTTTCTTTCAGCCTTTTCTCAAGAGCGTGTGAAAGACTTGATTCTCATCGATTCTTTCAAGACATTCACCAGGGCAACCTTGGCATGGTTGTCTTGTCTTGACGTGATGGGCAGATGGATCTCTTTTCATTCATTATTCAGACCGGTTTAGATCAAAAAGCATTCACACCAAATTTATCCTGGCGATCAAAACCTCATGGAAGGAAATCTACAGACAGGGAGCATATGGTAGGTAATTCTTTGATATGAAACTGTAATTGCAAAAAGATTGTGACTTTCTCAAGAACTAGAAATTAGAAATATTAAATCACTAAATCTGACCAATCAGAAGAAAGTATTCCAGGGGCCTGTGTAATAAATAACCATATCTACCAGGTTTTGATTGAATAAATACAAGTTATATGCAGCTGCTACAAAAGAACATTAAGAACATTAAGTACAGAGCAGGTGCTGAAGGTTTTGTGTGTGTGAAAAAAAAAACAATGTATTCACTAAAATATTAAGCAGATTTTTAAAAATTAAGCAATATGAAATGTTTATTGAGCAGCAAATCAGCATATTAGAATGATTTCTGAAGGGTCATGTGACATTGAAGACTGGAGTAATGATGCTGAAAATTCAGCTTTGCCATCACAGTAATAAATTACATTTTAAAATGTGCTTGAATAGAATATATGCATGCTTCAAATTGTAATAATATTTCACAATATTATGGCTTTTAGTGTATTTTTCATTATAAGAGATGGTGAGCATAAAAGATTTGTATCAAAAACATCTTACAGACCCAAAAAGCCTTTGAACGCTATTAAATACTCTGGAGATATAAAGTTATCTGGTATAGCAAGCACACTTACTATATGAAAACAAAAACCTTGAATTAAGATCTCCTTTTAACATTGAAACTTCCTTTTAACACTCAAGTAAAAACACAAGATATATCAGGTCAACAATGTAAGTCAAATCACTTCAAACCAGAGACAGAACTCTGCAAGTGTAACAAAATGGAAAAAGTCAGTAAAAGAACAACCTTAACAGAATTTCTTATCTAAGATGGACAAAAGAAAAGTTAAATGTCAATGCTTTTACATTTTTCAAAGAGGTTGCAAGCCCCTTTGGAAGCCGTTTTCAAAAACCTCAGTTTTCAGTAAACTAAAAAGAAATGTCTTTTTGTTTTCAGAAATATTGTATTAATGTGAATGGAACGTCAGATGCATGACTGTTCAGAGATTTCTAGCCCTTATATATTCGGTCCTTTTCTCCCTTTCTCTATTATTTTTCCACTGTTTGTTTGTTTGTTTGCTATGCAAGTTTGCTCTGTTTCTTTGAGGTATGACTTCTAAGTGAGAAGATATTAGTGTCAAGCATTAAATTTACAAATATTTGCAGCAAAAATCAGTTTGCAAGTTGTAATATCACTTTGGTAGCAATTACAAATTAAACAGCCAAAACCTTTAAATCAATGACTGTGAGCAGATTACCTTTATACCTAAAATTAGTCGTCCACCATAAAAAAAGTCTGTATTAAACACACTAGTCAGTCAAAAGAGCCTTTTTTCCAATGTACTAACAATCCCACAACCCTCAGAATTAGCTGAGATGAAAGAGAAGTACACATTGGGAAGTGCTAATTATTACAGAGACAAAAAGTAGGAGTGTTTTTTGTTTTTTCTTGAATTTTCTGACAGCTTGCCAGCTCTCTAGCCCAAATTCAATTATTATTTCCGACTGTTTCACCAGCAAATGAAATTTGCAGTTATTTTAAGTTTGTTTTAGGGAGCTAAAGAGTCTTATTCTGTCTGTTATATAAATATCCTAAAATGAGTGAGCGCGTGGACACTTTTGTGAGAAAACAGCATGAAAAGGTTTAAGTAGCATCAAATTATTTCCCAACATTCAGCATGTTAAGGGGAAATGACATATATTCCAACTAAGCCTTTTCTTGACCTGTGAAGGTAAGTATTTCAAGGCAGCACAGGTGGAATGGCCCTGTAGTAACTGTACTGAAACGTGATCTTGGATAAGCTCAAAAACTATTCAAAAGGGATTTGTTTTCTAAACAACATCTGATTTACAATTATTAACACTGGACAGCTGTCATTTTTTTTAAGTACCGATTTGGACGGAAAGTCTAAATCCATAATAAAGCCACACCAGGAATTTGCATGCGATGAGAAAATTAAATTTGGCTGCACATTCTACAAAGGTCAAAATAAATGAGAAGTAGCTTTGTGAAAACACAATATCTGCAATCACAGACATCCCTATCCAGGCGTGATTTCATTTCTCAGAGTACTGATGAGTTGGATGAACAACAGTAGGTAATTTGCTCTAATTTTTACCCAGGATGTGCAAGAAAAGCACAGATGTGTTTAAGTCAGATGCTATTGAAATCCCAAAGTATGCTTGCGAAACACAAATTTTCTAAACCTCCTTAGGGAAAACAAGTTACATCTTTAAATGACTACTTGCATAGCTACACAAATCTGACCAACTAAGTTCTTCAGCAAATGCAACTTTTATTAAAATGTAAAAGTTCCTCCTGCATAATTTTTCGGATTGCTTCTTCTACGTAAACCTTCAGAAAAGAAGATTCCATCGTATCTAATATTACTTGGTTTTAGATGGAAAAGTAAAGGAAAAAACTCAATAACA
>JAUZSZ010000075.1:19027005-19041290 GCA_034780575.1 Labeobarbus marequensis | reverse complement strand
AGAACGTAACATCGCTACTAAACTACATTTGTTCATCATTTCGTAACAGTTTTGATTAGTTTGCAGTGTTTTGTTCATATAAACCTTGCACGTTTTGTCGTCCCTGACTGAATCATTGTTGGCATTCTTTGTGTAATGTTAGGATAAATCACCGTAAACCAGTTGTATAGACTACATTGATTTCAGTTCGTTGTGCTGTTCATTTGTTGCTCGCAAAGCTTTAAAACTGTCTTATTGTTATCATTTGATGAATACATTATGCCTGCTACAAATGGAATAAACCTATATGAATGTATCTGTGGACATATTTTTGTATAGGGTGTGATGATCCATGTCTTAACTTACTCTGTTCAACATTCTCCATTTTGTTTGGTTATAAACTATCTGAACTAACTGCAGAAGAAAAAAAAAGTTGCTGAAATTGTCATTGTTTTTTTCATGTTTCCCATATACCCAATACTTTTGGCAATATAGTGTATATTTGTTGTTAATAAAATCATTTTGTTAACCAAATCAGTTACATATTCTATTCCATAAATGCAATGAAGTAGGCCTATTTTTTTTTTTCATTTACAGTGTACCAAATATAGGCTACTTTATACACTTTTGTCCATACAATTTTCTTTAATCCAAAATTTTGCTTATGTATTAAAGGAAGACTTTCATCCATGTGTGTGGTCTTAGATTCCTGTACATTTTGTAAATATAAGTCAAACAGTTTGAAGAATCACGCCAGGGTAGATTAAAAATGATTAGTCCAGAGATACAAGTTTATTTCAGCTGTTGCACTCAAAAGATAACAATAGCAGACCGTTTTAAAGCATTGCAAGCTAAGCTACAGCACAACACACTGAAATCTATGTATACAATAGCTGAGGTTTTCTGTGCTTTATCCTAACATTACACAAAAAATGCCTGCAATCATTCAGTCAGGGAAGACTGCACAAAACGTGCAAATTAATAAAAACATTATAAACTGTTACAAAATGATGAACAAATGTTTAGGCATAAGTTTGCACCACGCTGAAAATATTACCTTTTTAAAAATATTCCATTAAACCTGCTGAGATACAAGGAGCGTAAACTGAAATTCTCACTTCTACGCGCATGTCCGGGAAACTCATTAATATTCATGTAAGCTCCGCCCACTGAAACCGAAAATCTCGTGACACCGGCTATTTGCACTTAGTGTAAATAGACACTCCGTAAAAGATAATATACATTCAAAAATGCACTTGTTGTATAATAAAAAAGTAATGCATACTGCCAAATAATCTACGACAAGAACAAAGTCTGATCTAACCTGCATAACCAGCTGAACACCTGAAAACGCGAGCCAGGACCCATCATCTAGCATCAGAGTTCACTGCAAATTTCAGCATTACTGTTACAACTAGTGTCAAACCTTCCATGGAAGCTGTTAAAGTAGCAAAGGGAGGTTCAATTATATTAACACCAATGGTTTTTGAATTAAATGTTTAACAAGCACTATGGGTGTAGACTTTGGGTGTACACATACTTTTGGTCATGTGTGCATTTACAACTACTGTAAATACACAGACAACTACATGCTAAAACTACCCACATTCATATCTCTTGGGCAAAATGTCACTATTAATCTGCACAGAGACTGTACTGATGAAGATGAACTCACTGATAATGTATGAAAGCGTCAGCTCAGGACTGCCAACCCGCAGAATTCACAGTCATTATTTTCAGTATGCAATATGTGTGCATGTTTGGAAATTTGATTGAAGAAAAAGAAGAAAACCCAGAAAAGAAGAAATCACTATTAGGGACACCTGTTTCTAATGTAAATATCTAATCAAGCAACTCGATGCATTTAGGCATGTGGACATGCTCCAGACCAAATACCAGAGTTTACAGAATCACTTCATGGATTTGTCGGAATGCTGCTATATTTACAAACTCCCTTGATGTATGTTCCTTTGGTGTATTTTTGTGCTTTTAGTACTTAATATTGTGTGACAACCATACTGAGTTCAAACATTTCCGGCATACTGAAAATGATTATATTCATGTTGAGATACTGTCAACTGTACACCATTTTGGTAGAAGGCATGTAGTTATTTATAGCTTAAGCATGACAAAAACAGATCACTTCTGCACTTTCAAGGTTGAATGTAGACTTGATATCAGGACCTAAGTATTTTGGTGTATTATTAAGGATTTTTCTGATGGCTGCTATCCACATTCAAGCTATCAGAATCAATCAAATTACCTGATTGTTCCCAGACTGCACTACAAGTCACTTAAAAGATTCTGGCTTCTTGTAAGAAAGAGATGAAGGGAGAAAGTGAGAGAAGGGCAGGAAGGACAGAATATGATTTAGTAGTTTTTAAGTTCTCTTGATAAATTCTAAGTAATGTGCTCTGTGACGCAAAATGCATTTATGCTATTGATTGTTGAATCTGCATTCAACAATACATACTTTGCAATGCCAAGACAGAGGAACCTATACATAAGACACCTTACACACTTGTCTTTATTGCAGAAAACATTCATACTTCATATTCGTGGAAAAAATAAGTACCTGCATAAACGTGTGTAAAAAAACAACATAAAACAGAGAAGTGAAGTATACATAACAGTAAATTTAATGTCAGCAAACAGCAAAATTGAATTGATGTTTTGTCAGCTAATGACTGAAACATTTAAAACAATGAAATTTGTACATCTCAGTCTATTTTTTTATTTCACTAATAGGGCTGCCTCCATCATACCTGTCAAATTTCTTTTTAGTTACTGTAGCCTCTTATGCAACTGCTGCTATAACATTTCCAAGTCAATAAAATATTGAACGTTTTCACCAGAGGGCATTCCTCCTCACAGAATATTAAAGTGCAAAGCCAGTTTTTTCAGAATGTAGTGCAGGAAAAAAGCTAGAGTCTCAGATTTGATTTAAAATTAAACCAAAAATATTATCCAAACCAAAAAATATTTTGTGACCTCGAATTTGGTGTAACTTTCAAGTGACTGTAATTTCTATAAAACAACCAGTCAAATTTTTACATTTTTGAAAGAGGTTTCTTTTGCTCACCAAGGCTGCATTTATTTGATCATTAATACAGTAAAAACAGTAATATTGTGAAATATTACTGCAATTTAAAATGACTGATTTCTATTTGAATATATTTTAAAACGTAATTTATTGCTGTGATGGTAAAGCTAAATTTAATTATTACTCGTCTTCAGTGTCACATGATCCTTCAGAAATCATTGGTGATTTGGTGCTCAAACAATGTCATCAATGTTGAAAACAGTTATGCTGCCTAAAATTTTAATGGAAACAGTGATACATTTTTCAGGATTCTTTGATGACTAGAAAGCTCAAATGAACAGGATTTATTTATAACAAAATATTTTTGTAACAATGTAAGAATCTTTGTCACATTTGATCAATTGAATGAATCCTTGCTGAATAAAATTATCGATTTCTTTAAAAAAATCTGACCTCAAACTTTTGAATGGTAGTGTACAGTAGTTTAAAGTTTCTGCTCTGACTTCAGCAAGATAACACTTAGAAGAGGGTGATGACTTGAGATGCAGATGGTTTCCACATTTAAAAGAGGAGGTGGGAAGCCGCGAGTGTTCACAGAAAGACATTTCCATGTGTCTCTTCACCAAAGACTGTAGGTGTGAGTGCGTAATCTGCGTATGTGTGTCTGGGTTTCACTCAGATGATCATTTTAATTAAACCGCTCCGCCAGACATAGGAGCAGCATTTAATGACGTTAAACTTGGTTTATCTTAAGACACTGCTCTAGGCAAAACTTAGCAACACAACGTATATATTCTGCATTGAACCAGTTTATTCCTTTACAATATGGATTGCTATGATGGACCCTAATATGTTTCAATGGCAAGGTATTTATTACATATTATTAGCACATTTACAGCAGATCTAAACAGAGTTACATCTACTCCACCTGCAATATGAAATGTTTAATCACTTTGCTGTTACAACAATTTCAACAAATGTACAAATTTAAATAGAAACTCAATCCTCACACATGACCGGCCCATTCCCACTTGAGAACATTGTAAAGAACAAGTAAATAAAATCAGACAATTATCCAAAAAAAAGTTATTTTTTTATAGGTCCTTTAAAGTTATTTTGCAAAACATGAAGGGATAGTTCCTCCAAAAATGAGAATTCATTTTCATTTACTCACACTCGTGACATAAACCTGTATGATTTTTCTTTGTGGAACACAAAAGAACATATTCTGAAAATGTCTTACTTATTTTATTATTATTATTTTATTATTGTCTATACAATGAAAGTCAGTGGCCAATGTTCAAAGTCAAATGTTGTTTAAGCTCCACTGACTTTCATTATATGAACATAATATCATCTTTTGTGTTTCACAAATGAAAATAAGTCATGCAGGTTTGGAACGACATGAGAGTAAGTAAATGATTTCTCTGCAAACTAACCCTTGAATCCAGTTTTCTAGAAGGACAAAACACAACACATCTGTGAGCAAATGTCCACAACGGAGAATCAGACCTGCTATGTATCCAGTGTAATTGCCTCAGTCAAGTGGTAAGGCAAGCTCATTGACTCACATGTGCGAGACTGAGTCCACCACATCGACAGATTCAGGTTCCCAACATCCTCCCCGCAGGAGTTGGTTGAGTTGTCGGCGGCGACTGCTTGAGACTTATCTTGATTCTGCAGGTTGAATATTTTCGGGAGAGAAGCCAGCGCCAACGCCGAGGCCGGGGACGGGCCGCAGAGGCGCAAACGCAAAGCCTTGGCTGAGCGGTGGAGGTCACCAATGAAGCAGTAGCAAAAAGGGTTGAGAGAAGAGTTGGTGAGGCCCAACCATTGTGCAAAGGGTCTGGTCTGAAGGAGCCAATCTGGTGGATGGCGCAACTCACGGTCCAGCCAAATATCAGTCACATACATTGGCAACCAAGACAGAGCGAAGAGCAGCACCAAAGCTGCAACCATACGTGCGATCTGCCTGCGCCCCTGCAGCCTTGTTTCATGAAGTGCCTGGGAACGGGGATCCAACTCTGTGAACCGTCCCTCAGAACCAGTGCTACGCAGCCGACGACATGTGAGAAAGGCTAGAGTGAGATTAAACCCAACAGGCAGGCAATAGAGGGCGCTGAACAGCAGGACATTGTACGCCTGTCGCAAGCGCGGCTGAGGCCATACCTCTCCACAGACTGGCAACACGATGGCCAGACCTTCGATCAAAGCTACTTCATCGCGCCTGGTAACTATTGCGACTGGCATGCAGATCACTGATGAGACAAGCCACACGATTGTGACAGAGGCGAGGATGCGTCGACGAGTGAAGTAGGCGCGGGATTGTAGCGGTGAGTGTACTGCATAGTACCGACTGATGCTGATGACCGTGATGCTCAGGACACTGGCGGAAACAGACACTGCTTGCGTGAAGGGCACCGCCCGGCACAAAAAGTCGCCGTACACCCATGGCGTGTAGATGCGGTGGCCCAGGGTGACAGGCATGCACACGCAAACCACTGCCAGGTCACACACCGCTAAGTTTATCAGCAAGCAACGGGTGGCGCTAGCACCAGACAGTCGCATACTACCATGCTGGCCCAGTAAGACTTTGAGGGACATGACATTCCCAAAAAACCCCACAAGGAAGGAAATAGAGTACAGGACAGTCAAGATAATGGTGCCAGGCTCTTGGATGGTGAGGAACAGTTGCCATTCTAAAGCTGCATTATCCTGGAAAAAGAAGGTGCTGTTGAAGAAGCTGGCTGGAGCCGAACTGCTCCTGTTTTGTGGTTCACGCTGAAGGTCCAATGCCCTGGGAAGGTTGTAGAGCAGGGTTGGTGGCTGATCTGGGGTCAGATTCATAGTGGTTTTCCCGTGATGTTGAGTGGGTGAACTATCACTGAACTACATCATAACTAAACCAATGTAACTAAAACTACATATTTTTTATTTACTTTTCAGGTGCCAAAGTTTCCATTTAAGCGTAAGAAAGCTTGAAGACAATGAAGGAAAACAGAAGATCTCGAATCCATTATTCTTCCTTCATCGTTTTAAATACTCAAAACCAATCTCTTCCTCCACTCAGTACCAAATACAGTATTTACTTTTATCTTCCCAGACAATACAGATGATATCAAAAGCATAGAAGTCCCTCTTCTTTATCTAATATGTGCACCTCCTCTTCGTTCTTTTTTTTCTTCCTTCAAACCTTAAGGTAATCTGTGTCATGTATGACCTGAAAAAATACACACATGTAAATATACATGCACAGGCTACACATATTCACATATCCCTGAAAAGAAAGGAGAAAAGCCACAAATGCTCACAAGTAAAAGCTTTCAAAATCCTTTCATTTATTTATACTTTCAGTGAGTATAAGGGCAGCTGAGATTCCCACATTAAACTCTGCTTATTTACTGCTGTTAGCAAGTTAAATTTAAAGACTGATAGGTTTATACATTGTAAATTAAAGCAATAAAAATAGCATAATGTTTACCAGTTCATCTATCAAACTGATACATAGTCATGTTGAAGTATGAATTGTACACTGCAGTGTAATTAAATAGAGTACAATACAGTGATTCATTAAAACTTGCATTTTTATTTTACTTTATTTTTGTTTTGTATATAAAATATAATATTGTATAATAATATGTCTGATGACAAAGGAAAATTTAAGATTGATTTAAAAGAGTTAGTATTATTCATAAGCAGCTTATTAAAACACTAAACCCTCGATTAAAATGTGATTAATGTTATCGATAATAATAATTTAATATATATATTAAATTATATATATATTAAAACTACGACGCATATTCACCAGTCGACACAGTACACAGCTAATTTTACGCACAGTTGAATTTGAAATTGGTACTTACTTAGATCAAACACAGTATCTTCCAGTGGGTCAAAAGTTAAAATATATCCTCCAGGTAAAGATCAACGTGCATTTTCCAGCAGACTTCCATTAAATCCAGCGCTGTGATGCATCAGTTACCTGTTCACGACCTCTGGTAAAGGAGATGAGTTATCGGTTGAGGTTCAAGCTTTGTCTTTAACCGTGTTCGATCGCTGCGCGCATGCGCCCCCTCGCGGTAGCACTGATACAGCCGCCGGTCACCAGCTGTGCATTCCTCCTGTAACCTCCTGTCCTTTAAATATTTAAGATGTAAAGCGATTATATGCAAGTATCATTAAATTAACAGCAGTGACCTGAACATTCCCACCCCACTTCTATTCTTCCCTACTGTAAAAAGCCTCTCTTTACTGAAATAGGCCTGGACACAGTGGACACAGCATATTTTTTAAATTCAGTACTGCGTACTTTAATATTTAAATAATATTCTTTCCCCGCAGTATAATAAACTGTTGTCATAAAATAATGTCACGTTACAAAATATGTTAGCTAATAGTCGAAGGCGGCTTAATTTCTCTGCAATAATATCACTGAGGAAAAACCTAGCTCACATGTACTGTAGATCCGCACCCGTGCACCGCCGTTCATCGTTAATTACCTCCCACTCTCTTAATCTGCACGACAGTGTTGGGCTACTTTCTCCTGTCAGCGCATTTCATGTTAGTCTTCTGAATTCATTACACTGAAGTGTTTCCGTTTTCTACCACACCATCTGCGCCGTCTGTGCCTACTGCAATGTACTACAGATGCAATTACAACCATATCTTACAGTCGGATGCGCTGGACCATAACTTCATTTAAAGAACCAAGACTCAAATAAAGTCCTTGGAGACTGACAAAAGTTCAAGCAAATCTGGTAGCATGTATCAAAATGATTTAACATCAAGACAGTCAAGTAAGTATTCAGGGCTTTTAAACGCCTGCAAAGTACTCTGTACTACGGATAACAGCAACAGACAAAGTCCTGTAAAGCTGCAGTATAAGTGCATTTTAATTATAAAACTTCTTTGTCCTCTCATTTCCGCTTTCACCTCTTGCGTTTAGCGCCAAAAAAAATCCCGCGGGCGCACAATTCAAAAAAGTAACCGTCAACTGACCAACTGAAGGAATTAATAAAGAGATATGTATTTGTTTGAGACTTCAGTTGTTTCATAAAGTGACATACCATGGCCAGGTGAGGATTACAGATCACATAAGAATGATCAAATGGTAAGATATTTTACTTTTTGCAAAGAATCTGAAAGAATATTAGGGGAATCGTTTTTTTCTGTCAATAAAAACAAGGTTGTTATACAGACATATTATTCGTTCAGTGTGTTGTGCAGTTGTGTACCTGGGTGTTGATAGTTCAACTGAGATAATATTGAAAATACAGACGTTTTCATGTGAACTTTATACAGTACTGAATGTACATCACCGACACTTATACACTGACTGTTTTATGACATCTTTTTAGGAGCATTAAAGCAACTCCTCATTAGCAAGGCCTACAGAAAAAGAAAAGCCTGGAAATTCTGCTGGAACTACATGAGGGTAAGTATTAAAAAAATGTTTGCATAAACTATCCTTTTAAATCCAAATCAATGTCTACGCTAGCAATAGCGAAATTCTTTAGTGTTTTGCTTATGACACAATAACTTATATAATTTTGTGTATATACAGCAACCCAGGAACAACACACAAGTTTAGACTACTTTTCTATATGGCATTTAAACATATAGCGGTTTATTAGCAGCCCAACTGCATTTTTTTAAGTTGTACTACAACATGGTCTATTTTTTAAATGTACTTCCTCTCACATATTTCATGCAGTTTTCAAACGAACAAGTGTACAAATTCTGTTCAGAACTTTGGCATTCATTCATAGCTTATTTCTTTCCATTTTATGCATCGAGATTCCAGGAGTTTTTTTTTTTTTTTTTGGTAAAACATACCTTGTTAAATGCATACCTTGACCAGGTGATTTTATTTTTCTCTTCTTCAGGCACTGATGCTCAACACCCTGCACCAGATAAGTTCATTTTAATATATTATTAAAACATTGAATCCAGGCTCAGAAAATCTTTTTTTTTCTGACATGTACAACATCTTAATCACAAATGAAAAAACAAAAAAAAAACATGAAAAAATCCATAAGAATTATCAAAACATCAATTTATGACGAATCATTCTTATTCACATTTAGAAAAGAGTGAGTAGGCTCATTTGTTATGGTCTATATAATAGAAAGCTAGCAAGAATACGCTAGAAAAAAAAGTGTACATTTACAGAAAGAAAGGTTACTGTATGAAAATGTTAAGAAAGGCAGAATATTTCTTCCTCATATTTCCTTCAGTCATGCAACTGCATTATATGGTACAGAATCATAGATCCGAACATTTGGATTGTCTCTATATGGTGGTTAGTGGCTGAATACATGTAGATACTGTAAAAAGACTCACATATTTCAGAGCAATTTTACATTGTCTACTGAATGATAAGGTGCATGTTTATCCATTTGTGTTGCTTGCAAAATAATTCCCTTTCTCTGTAATATTCAGTGTGTATGTGAAACGTCCAGTGTTGCATTGACACTTTTTGTGCACGAGTGTTATTCTAGGATCGTTAGCGGTTGCCTGACACTAAATGGTCAAAGCATGTCTGTGCATGATCTTTGAGGTTTAGGGATACAAGCCCTTTCCTGCTGGCATCCAAACACAGCGCCCACTTTCGTTACACAAAAAGATAATTCAAACAACACGCAACCTCAATTGACTGAGGGTGTCACAAAGTCATAAAAGATACAGCATTATAGCATTTTCCAGTTTAAAATGACATTTCTACCCGCTAATGTAATTAATGATATTTATTAAAACCAAAAGAACACCTACTTTCAAGAATCAAGGTGTGATGTTTTGAGAGTTGCATTAGATACCACATCTTATGCATGATAACATTAGTGGTTGACTGGCGCCATGACAACGTCTAACACTGTTATGTCAGCCTTATGACACTGGATGCAAGTAAATGAAACCAACAATACTGCACTTGGTAAAGACAGCTAGGTTATTTTACACTACATCCACACAAGTCTTACTTAGTGACTGCATGACAAGGAGGAAATTTCCTTAGTTTCATTGTCCCCGTCGGTTTTTTCCTTCTTCAGAATTAGTTTTTTTTAACCTTTCTCCTGCGGAAAGTTGGCAAAACCACAAAATTCCTGTTAGTGGCACAAGTCCAGTGTCCATATTTGCAGATCCATCAACACCACAGAGAAGTGTTTCCCCATTAATGTTAAACAGAAATAAGGAAAAGGCTGACCGTGGTGAAAATCAATTCTGATTCACTACAAAACAAAACAAAAATCTCCTACAAAAGAATGTGAAGCCTGGACGACAAGAAAAAAAAAGATTTTTTCCTGCAGAAAAAAAAAGATTTACATGTGGGGCAGTGGGGAGGCATTTCTCTTTTTGTCCAGGTATCCCTTCTTCACCTTTTTCCACTCTTGAGCAAATTTTCCTCCGTTAGAAATATTCACATTTAAAGTGTGCACATACACACGAGCACCCACAAGTGTATTCACAAATTCAAGTGATATGTCTACAAAACATGTACTATTGTTTCATCACAGAGTTCATTGACAATTTTTTTCTTACAGGTATTCTACACTGCAGCTCTAAGCCACGGCAAATGTTGCACTGCACTGTTACACAGAAGATTAGTGCACTGAGTTTGTAGTGTTGATCATTTAGACGTTTTTTAAAGTAAAAAACACTTACTATTTACAAAGAGCAAAGCTCGTGAGTTGTGCTGTTTTAAAACACACTCACTAATGCACACGCCACGCACACAAACACACCGATAGTGTGCTGTGCAACTGTTTCCCTTCTAGAATAAGATACTGAATGTGCATAATGGCTCAAAGGCTTGATGGCTGTCAATTCACACTGTGGTACACCATAGATTACACTGTACTGTAAATACAAAGAGTGGCCTTTCATGATAGGAACGTTTGTTTAACCACAGAGTCATAAGTATGTGATTCAGTTAACTCATGAACATTTGTAAACGAGTAAACTTCTCCGTTAACATCAAGTAGCAATGATGAATACATTGGATTGTGGCTGTAGTAGTAGAATGCTGCCATATTGTCAGGAACTGCAGAGAAAGCGCAAAAGCTGCATATTTAAAATCTTGTTAAACTATATGTAATCTTGAAAAACACTTAAAAATAGAACTCCATCATAAAATCAAATGTCATAGTGACATTTCTTGCACAGCAAGGCAAGAGATTTAAAAATGAGTGGTATAAACCATTATCCTGTGATAATGTGGTCCTGCAGTCCTTGCCAATATGGCTGCCCTGAGAGAATCTCTGTAAGGGTAGTATGGGAGCTACTGTGCTGACGACTGAAAGGAGTCCTCCAGAAGAGGGCAGTGTAGTTGCTGTGATGATTAGGAGAGTAAAAAAAATGGCAGTTTGAATAAAATTTGGCAGAATGGAGTCTTTGAGAAGCCAGAGTAGGTAAGCATGGTTGACTGATTGTTAGGGTGAATTTCTTTACTGGGCTGAACATCGAGGTGGAGACAAACTTTGTACTGGTGGACTTGACAGGTAGATGACTATTGGTTACGCTTTTGAGGATAGTTAATGGATGGCGGAGTGGGGTCGGCGGATAGCTGAATTTGGTCGGCTGTTTGGAGCTGAACGGCTGGTTAGGTGTGGTCGCATGTTGGGCTCCAGACCGTTCTGGGATTCTGATGGCCTGGACTGGTCTGGGTGGCTGGTTGCCAGATATTTGGCCCTCATGCTTGAGGTGTACTGCAAAACAGGGTGAGAAAACAAGGAAAAGGGGAAGGAAGACACCATCACATCATTCTGAAGAGTTATTTTTACAATACGAAAAAAAACTTTTTTCCTAATGTGGCACGATTATTTAGTCAAAGTGAGGAAAATTACAGCATCTAAATGGCATTAGGACAGAGTATAGCTGTAGCTCTTACAAACATGAAGCACATATAAATATGAACCTCATTCTGTCGTTCTCACTAACTCACTCACATGCGTAACAGACAAACTGACAATCATTTGGACAGCCTGATGGTTTCTTAAAGCCAAGAGTTACTGTGATGATGCATATTATCATTATAAGATACTTTTCTCCTCACGATCGGCTTTTAAGTGCAAGTTTGATTAAAAAGAGTACAATTAATGTGAAAATGAACGAAAGGAAAAAAAGTTAAGACCATGACAACTAGGGAAAAAAAGAACTGTAGATGACAATGACACATATAGATAATGCAGCTATATGTGGGATTATATTAACAGCTGTTAAGGGGTGGGGTTATACTGTGAGACACTTTACCAAACAGACATGCATGAGGGATGTTTTTCAGATGGGTGAGGAAGAGACTAAATTCATGCATATTTTGAATCATAAAATCCAGAGAAGGAGAGACTATTCCATAATATATCGGCAATTCCAATTCCGGCAAGAACAGGCACCAAAAAGCAGCATCCTGGACCATGGCATTATTGAGAATCAGATTACATCCTTTCAAAGAAACATGGTTTCTTGGGTGGTCTCTCCAGTCTGGAGTTTGAATACGCATGCGTCATGTCCAGGGCCCGTAAACACAAAATCAGAAGGGAAAAAAAACACCTAGAAAGTTAGGCGGAGTGAGAGCGGCGCTTTGAAGAGGTCTGAGTGTTCTCGTTTACTGAACTCAAACTAGTGGGAGAATGAAAGATCCCCTCGCATGCCAAGTCTGATTAAAAGAGCTGCCCTGCACCTTCAAAAGAGTACCGTGCTCCCCTATTCACCGCGTATGAACCAGGAAAAGCATTCTCTGGTCTCGTCATTGACTATACATGCAATCATGCAAACTCCAGGATTCTGTAACATTGCAAAACCCACTTCCACTCAGTGAGGGGCCTTGACTTAAAAGAGGAGAAATAAATGACATATCAGAATACATTTTAAAGAAATAGTTCACCCAAAATGCAAACTCTACCACCATTTACTCCAAACCCATACAAATGATCTTCTATAGAACACAAGAGGTGAAATTTAGCAAAATGTTCATGCAGCCCTTTTTCATACAATGCACATGAATGGAAATGGACGCTGTTAAGCACCAAAAAATGACAAACAAAGGCCATAAATATATCCTAAATGTAGTCTATACTAACAATGCATTATATTACAAATCTTATGAAGGTGTACAATAGCTTTGGGAGAACAGACCGAAATTTAAGTTGTTATTTGCAGAAAATCTTCCTTTTATATTTAACTACTATTAGATGTATCAGTTGTTGATACATGTAGATTCTGAACATTTGAAATGGTTTCAATGCTCATTTTCCACAGCACCAGTACACTGGTACCAACTACGCTTTCTCCTCACTCTGACATCAAGGTGACATTAAGTATATAGTCAGTTGCACTGCATGTTTTAGAGTGAAGAGCTTCACTATTTTTACACGCTAGCAGCTCATGATCCAGTGTTTTTACAATCTCAGAGTGGCTCCGTTCACAGTAAATGCAGCAAACTCCATCTTTGCATGTTGTGTGAGTTTAATATGCATTTGGAATTGCAATATGTTGCAAATTATCTTCATATTTCCAAGATTTCCAACCTTTGTGGACAGACAATTGTAATTGTAATAATTGATAATAATTTAATTAATTAATACAGTTGATAATTGTATTGAAGATATAGAGTAAATTAAAGTGTAATGATATCTTCCAAATTTATTTAGTTATCTTCCTCACATAAAGCTATCGCTGGGCTTCACTTGTTGTATAAACAGGTTTTAGGGTGCCTTTTTGTCATGTTTGGACCACGTCCTTCCCATTGCCATTAACATTTCTTGTATGGAAAAGATAACCTTTTATTTCATGTTCCAAGGGGGGAAAAATAAGCAAATGATGACAAATTTGTCTGGATCTATTTCACCGTGTTGTTTGTGAGGACTTATAATTAGCATCGCATACAGGCTGCCAAAATGACCTTCAAGACTCTTTACGTGTGTGTGTGTGTGTGTGTGTGTGTGTGTGTGTGTGTGTGTGTTTGAGTTGACAATGTTCATCAATATGATAAAACTACACTAAAAGTGAAGTTTTACAGTTGTCAAAGCTGGTAAATACATAGACAAGCATAAATACTATCACACTAACATCCTGTTTTCTGGATTATCTACAGAAATATAAATCAATTATGTCAAGCATGGGGCAGGGTTTCAAGAAGATCCATTCCTTTTACTAAAAGAGTAACTGAATGTGTGACACTGCGCTAAATAACGACTGTACACCTACAAACATGTGTGTTTGTGTAAATGTGCTTGTGCACTTACTGACGGCGGGGGGGATTCTCTGC
>JAUZSZ010000075.1:18761050-18780190 GCA_034780575.1 Labeobarbus marequensis | reverse complement strand
ATTTTTGATTAGTAATATGCACGGCTAAGAACTTCATTTGGACAACTGTAAAGGCGATTTTCTTAATATTTAGATTTTTTTTTTGCACCCTTAGATTCCAGATTTTCAAATAGCTGATCCTCCACCGAATATTGTCCTATCCTAACAAACCATACATCAATGGAAACTTATTTATTCAGCGTTCAGATGATGTATAAATCTCAATTTCAAAAAATTGACCCTTATGACTGGTTTTGTGGTCCAGGGTCACATTTATGACTCCTGTACTACACAGATTTTCATCCAATTAGATTATTTCTAGAATAAGAGTGTCCCTCCCACTAAAACCACCTACTAGCAAGTAGGCCTATATATAACCTTTAAAATATAAAGCTCTTCTATCTGTACAACACAAATTTACATTTTAATAGTAGGCCTAAGTCAACAAATGGAAGAAAAAACAATGTCAAGCAGTTTAGGAGAGAGTTGGGGTAAGACCAGGGTCTAACTCTAACTAAATGTAACATTTTTAGACTCAAAACTCCAATTCCACAAATGTGTGTTTTCTATGTTGTAGTAACTAGGCTAGATATTTCTGATCCTTTTTTGGAGTAAAATTTTGAAACTAGCCCTAGTCTCTAGACACACTCTCTCTCTCTCTCTCACACACACACACACACACACACACACACAAAGAAGAAGAAGAAAAACCACACAAAAAGTTTAATTTCAGTTTAACTTACCCAAAAGTTTTGACGTCTCAGGACATGATTCTAGTACTGCGGGTTCCTCTTCTATGGCATCTTTAATGACACTTCCATTAGAATAGATCAGTTTATTTACTTCTACCTCTGTTCCGTTGTCATACTGGATGACTGCTGTTCTATGAGTTTGTGAATTAAGTACATCAGAGTCTAATTGAATTTTCCGGTAACTGGTAAATTTTGTGGGCGACTCTGTTAAATAAAAAAACAGTGCAACGATGAGGTGAACCCCGCAGAGACACGCGAGCACGACGCAGGGTTTCGTCAAGAAACGCAGATTGAGCAGCACCGACTCCTGCATTCTCACAAAACTACGGGAGACCACTTCATTTACAAAGAACAAATCTCTGGAAGAACAGAAACACCTCTGCCTCGTCGTTCATCAGACGGCCAGGTTTCCTGAAACTTTTTAAGATAGTGATCGCGTCTGGCCACCGTAAACCGCTGTGTGTCCTCAGCATTAGTGAAGAGATGTGTTGAGGAACGCAGGTCCACCGGAGTGACAGCAGTGGTGGGCGTTTCTTGCTCACTTGTAACAGTAGTAGAAAGGTTTCTACCACCTAATATATATTTTCGGATGATAATGCAATAAAATAAATTTAAAATAAAATTAGTTATTTAAAAGAATGAAAAACGAAAGAATTTTTAGATGTAGTTAATCTAAGTGGGTTATAAAAAAACTAACTTTTCTTAGAAGTCAATAGGCTACCTAACAATTTTGACCTAACAAACTTAAATTAATATGTCAAGTTTGATATTTTGTTAGCTTTATAATGCAATAACACGTATAGACTGTTTTTAAGTATGTCTTTTTAGCTTGATATTTTGAAGTCACTGTATGAAAATATAGGCTATGAATCAATCAGACATGATATACTGTATCTTGTACCGTGAATCACTGGGTCCATAATTAGGCTACAACGGGTCTTATATGACAGTTATTTGTATAGTCTCTTGGAAATAATTGTTATCATGCAACAGTCAGTGATTGATTACCGATGAGCTCTTCTTTTCTCCGAAACAGCGCCCCCATGTGTTGGTTTGAGTGATCAACAGCACATCCTGCTGTTCCCAGGTGGAATGACCTTCCCAACTCAATCCGAGCAGCTGAGTTAGCTATCTTCCAGAAACGGCAAAAACACATCTCCCTTTCTATTCTATATCTATGTTATCTACTTGCTTTCTTTTAATTTTTTAAAAACCGTGACCCTCTTACACCTGCTCTCTATGTTCTTTTTCTATTCTTTCAACTACTTTTTATTTATTTAAAGAAAATTACCTAAAAATTGTACCATCTAACACTAGCGTCCTCTGATCGTTTTCTATTGTATCTACTTGTTTTCTTTTTATTTATTATTAAAAAACAAAAACTTACTACGTGTACTGCGTTAGATAACCGAGATTTGTCACAGCACTAACATATTATAAATAAATTACTATAGTCTTCAATGCATCAATTTGCTTAAGATGGTAAATGAAACTAGATGCGGAAGAAGGGCAGATAACATTTACGTTTACATTGAGTCATTTAGCAGACACTTTTATCCAAAGCGACTTTCAAATGAGGACAAAAGCAGCAATCAAAACCAACAAAAGAGCAATAATTTAGTTAGCTAGCTAGTCCCGGCCATGATTTCTAAAATTTCTAAAATGTCCAGGTTTCACCCTTGTTATGTACATGTATTTGCATTGCTTTGACTGTTCTCTGTGGATCCTATCTTCTCACATGCCACAATTGGTCGAAAAATGCCTGCACACATATTGATCAAACTATTTTCAGTCATTATACTTTCAGCAAATATGAAAACAATAGGAAAACAAAGCCAAACATTTTATTCAAATTAGAAGTCCCTGCCAAGACATGTCCAGGAAAAAATTATATTTTGTGTTATGAAAGATGTGACAATAATGACACAAATTTGATTGTGATTTCTCTGATCATCTCTGTTCATGATTGTTTGGATCATACTTACTGACATAAATCAGATAATGAAGTGTTTTATTTATTTTTTTGACTGACAGGAAAACAGGTGAGCACCGTGTGTGAATTCAGAGTCAGTAGGCCTAAATTTCAGCAGCGCTGTAACACACAAACAGACAAATGGTGAGATCTAAATCATCTGCTCTAGTTCAACAGCAAGTCTTATCTATGTTTGGACTACTATTACACAGTAACAGTACAGTCAATAAAACACAGTGGCACATCTCTCTTAGAGAGAGTTACACTAGTGTGTGGCCTGGGTCAAAGGTCATCCAGTCATGTGACTAGATATCTACATCCTGATTCATGAAGTGAAAGCTTCACTTCATATCTTAGTACACTGGGACTAGAGTTTGTTATGAAGGAGAGCAGCTTTATGATCTAATAGTCTTTGCCTATAAGCGACTGAGGAGAAGAGTATCGCTCCTGTACTCCACCAGCAGAACGGGAGTCTTCGGAAACTTCAGAAATCATGTGAGTCACTTCTGCTTTTGAAACACTTTTCAGAGTGACAGACAGAGAATATTTGACTGTATACTTGATATTCTGCATTATGTGCAATTTTTTATTTAAATAAAGCATGTACATTTTACATTTACTGTTTAGATACTGTAAATTCTAAAAGTTAAATCTTCACTAGTTTTACATTTAGATTTAAAATAATATATTTTAAAATAAGTAATTAATATATATGTTAAATTAAATTAAAAGTGGGTTAGTGTATGTTCTGTGAGACATATTTATACTTACAAAGACAATAAAATTTAATTGATCATTAATACTATAAAAAATAACATAAAAAGAAAAAAATGGGACCAAGCCAAAAGAAGAAAAGTTGGGCCAGTTTTTCTGTTGATAAGGGGAAGTTTTTTTTAGGTCACTGGTGTGTGATAAATCTTATCTGTTAATATACAGATATAATATGTTTTTTAGGACACAACGTCTTACATAATAACAATATAAATGATGATAATTATCCTAAAAATAATGCTTACTTTGATTAGTAAGTGGGTCAGTTTGATTCACAATTTTACAGATTTTAATCACTGAAGCTGTTTTCATTTAGCTTCTATTTTTCGTTCATGCTATGCTCTAACCCCTCTCTCATTCTTTCTCATTTTCTCTCTCTCCCTCTTTCTCTTAGGGAGGAATGTCAGAATGGAATGTCAGTGGATTTGTTCCTGCATTGCTCTCTTGTTCCTGCTGTGAGTACTGCCTGCATTTGTCCAGACAAAACTCTCTCCCCTCAAGACAAACATGCAACACTTTTTCTAGAACAGGAAGCGATGCTTCATTGCTACCTGACATGATTACATGAACTTTAGATTATATTTCTATGCTTACTAGTTGATGTCAACTGGTGTATCATCTAGTATATCACCTTGTGTTTCATGGTGCATTAGAACTGTTAGATGTCTATCATTTGTGCATTTGTAATATAGTTGTATTCCTTTGTTTTTCAGGTCTGCATTGTGTTTCTGCTCTCATTTGTACAGCGCAGAGCGAGGGCTCAGCCCTTTGAGGATCGCTTTCCATATCTCAGGGGTCGATTTGGCATTGTGGTGTGAGTGATATTTGAACAAAATCTGTAGATCTAAGTTTAATATACATGTTTTAGATGTCTAAATGCTTTTTAAAGTTTTGAGTGTGTTTGTGTGTGTATTTCTTTACAGGCCACTGGATTTCATTTGCAGTCTAAGTAACCGATGGTCTTATGGTTTTGCATTTGGTGCTATTGCTCCCAGTGTGATTCAGCTTTTCTCTGAGTCCTACACACCGTTTACTGTGCCTAACTGGGCTAAAGGTAGTTTAAATATACCAATGCGTATGTCATATGATGATAAGAAGAAATGTTTCTTGAGCATCAATCAACATATGTGACCCTGGAGCACAAAACCAGTCTTAAGTGTTAATTTTTCAAAATTGAGATTTATACATCACCTGAAAGCTGAATAAATAAGCTTTCTTTTGGTGTAGGGTTTGTTAGGATAGGACAATATTTGACCGAGATACAACTATTTTGAAGTCTGGAATCTGAGGGTGCAAAAATCAAAATATTGAGAAAATCGTCTTTAAAGTTGTCTAAATGAAGTTCTTAGCAATGCATATTACTAATCAAAAATGAAGTTTTGATATATTTACGGTAAGAAATTTACAAAATATCTTCATGGAACATGATCTTTACTTGATATACTAAAGATTTTTGGCATAAAAGAAAAATCGATAATTTTGACCTATTCAGTGTTGGCTATTTCTAAAAACATACCCTAGCGAATTAAGACTGGTTTTGTGTTCCAAGGTCACATATTAGAATCATTTCTAAGGGATCATGTGACACTGCTGACAATTCAGCTTTATCATCACAGGAATAAATAAAATTTTAAATTATATTAAAATAGAGAACAGTTATTTTTTAATATTAATTATATGCAATTATATTTAATAATATTACTGTAGCATATGTATATGCACTATATGCAGTATAAATGCATAGAAAAAAACAATTAAGTAGTTTTATTATAAGTATATATATATAGAGAGAGAGAGATGGTCTTTGTAAATATTATTGATATATATTGTGAATACAGTCTTGACTGTAAAAGTGTTACAACTGTATCTGTTATGTACTGTAGTTTTAATCAAAGGAAAGTCACAGTCTATCTGCATGTGTCTCTTTCAGCCATTGTGTACCTGGTAGGAGCAATAGAAGTTGGTGTGGCCTACCTGCCATTCTTTGCTTGTCTTTCAACGCCACACCGATTACTAGGAGGAGTTTTAGGTCTTCTTTACACACTCACATGGTATATGAAAACACTCAGCTTTCTGTTTGTTGCCGTAGCTGTAAAAACATTTGTGGTTTGTTGAACTGACTGTCAATTGTTTGTATTTTTTGTGGGTTTCAGGCTCATTGTGAGATTGTATGACACGATAAGCTGTCCCTCTGGAAGGGTAGGTGAATATGATTAATAATTAACTTAAATGTATTAATTATCAACTTATGTTATTATCATATTATTATGCTTATGTTTGCACGTTAGGTATGATTCTGTCCGTGTACAAGGCGTGCAATAGTGTCTATGAGTGAATATATTTATTTAAGATAGTTATTCAAATGTGTAATTGTGATAGTGGATGCATACAGAATTAAAGCACATTTTGCCGGTTGCAGATTTTAGGTTCTTATGAGAAATTGATCATCCTGTGGCCGTTCTTCCTGTGTCTGTTTTTCCTGCTGGGACGGTTTGTGTATGTCATTGTGAAGGCAGTAAGAATCCACCTGCAGCTACAAACCGAAGAGGTCAGATCATAAGTTCTGTTGTAATTTACAGTAGGGTTATATTTGGTAACATTAGTTAATGCAATAGCTAATATTAAATACCAATGAACAATACTTTTACAGCATTTATTAATCTTTGTTAACGTTAACTTCTTCATATGCAAGTACATTTAAGATTTCAAGTTGTGTAAATTAACGTACATAATGGACAAGCATGAATCTACATTTAACAATAGTATATTTATAAATGAGCACAACAGTAATGTTTCTCTGATATATAGAATGAGGAGGATCTAAACTTCCATCAGTTCATATATGTACAGACTCTACTGAAACGCCCTCCTGGACGGTACACACTCATCCAACATTAACATGCATTTATTACTGTATGCACACCAATCGGCCAATACTCATTCTTCTATTGTCCCTCAGACCAGAGGAAAAGAGTTGGTTTCGAAGGAAAGTGTATGACTGGGATCCTCACTTTAAATTCCCTAACAGGATGATTGGCACATCCATTATCTCTTTGATTGGCTTGTACACGGTCAGTCAGCACTCACTAATATACACATTGTTTATTGATTTTTTTTAACTTAAAGCTAAAAAATGCAAATGTGTTTGTCTGTTTGTAGTTGACCCTAGTAGACTACAGCTTGAGTGACTACACCTTTGACAAGCTAGATGATTTGATAGACTCGCTTGCAGAGATTGCATCGTCCTGTAATGAAACAAACAATGTGTTCACGTCACTCATTCCCAGGATGAACGAGTTCAACTTTGTTGCAAGAAGTAAGATATAAGATCCACCTCTTTTTCTTCTTGTCTTTTTGTTTCTGTACATATTTTACAGTATACCGTTCAACGTTTGGGGTCAGTACTTTTTTTTTAATTAATAGCTTTTTAGAAAGGATGCATTAAATTGATCAAAAGTGACAGTAAAGATTGTTGCACTGATATCAAAGATTTCTGTTTCAAATTTTGAATTATTGAATTATAATAATATTTCACAATATCACTGTATTTTTTATCAAATAAATGCAGCCTTGGTAAGCCTAAGAGGCTCCTTTCAAAACATCTTACAGACCCCAAACATTTGAAATGTAGTTAGTAATAGATAGATGTATAGACAGACAGACAGATAGATCTGATGTACAGTAAATTATTTACAGAATTTTTTTTTTTTCTCAGGGTCTTGGTTGGCGACAACTATTTTTTCCACCCTGACATCTGTTACTTACACTCTTCATGTGCTAGTATGTTACAGGTATGTTTATTTAAGCATTCTTTATGTACAAAATTCAACAATTAAGCACTTTAAGTAATTACCCAAAGGCAAATCATTAAAAACCTAACCAAACAATGAACTGAATTTATGACGGCAGGAAACACTTAAAGAGGTTGTGGAGGGGAGAGAAAACTTTTCTTCCAGAGAAGTTCCATAAACCAAGCCCCGCCGTTAGCGTGGTAAGTAAAGATTTTTTGTAAAGGGTTTCATTGGATTTCCTCCACGACTGAGGACAACAATTAAAAAAGCATTTAGGGAGAGTTGTTAATCAAAATGCCAAATGCTTTTCTTTCTCAGGCTGCTATAACGAGATATTCAGGCTGGCAGATTGCCTTCACCATGTGGGGTATGTCAATTTCTCTCAAAAAGTAACCTCATATGTCAGACGAGCTGAGTTTACCTTATTTTGAGAGAGGTCATTACCTTCACGGGCATCTGTCCTTGGCATGCTTTGCTTACTTTTGTAGCCAGAGTGACTCAGATGAAAGAATTTGATGATGAAGTGACATCAAATGTTTGTTGTATTGATTAAACTGATTTTTTTGTTGTTTCTGCAGGGTTTCTGATAGTTCACTTTGTGCAGTTTCTGTTTGCCTTGCTGTTTGTGTATGGAGTCGTTTTACCAATCCAGAAGGGACACTTTCTCAGCTGGCTTTCTAGTGTAGGCATCATTCTGTGAGTTCAATTAAAGACATCTCATAACCAAAGTCATTTTTCATTGGCATAATCATCAGGCCATATTTTTGAACTTGCATGACAACATTATATTTTATGGCTAAGATAATGTTAATTTATTAGGCTAAGCAGCGTTTGAATAGCATTAAACTGTGTTTTATGTGATTGCAGACTGACAATACTCTTAGTGATAGCCTTGGTGGTAGGGCAGATTATTCTGGTCCAAGTGTTTTTCCTGCAGGACAAACTCTCACCTGACGACAAAGAAAAGCCCCTTGCACTCAACAACAGGTAGGACATCTACAAATCACCTTTTAAAATGAAAATCAAATAGATGAAGCTGTAAATATGCGTTGGGCTTAGTCATGATGAGGTTTTGCTATGTGGTTTATAAGTTGTCGTGATTGATAAAACATAATATGCTACTGTTGAACATTTTGGGTAGGTCAGATTTCTTAATGTTTTGAAAGAAGTCTCTTGTAATGTCACCATGGGTTGCAAATATTCAATATATAATACAGTAAAAACAGTAATAATGTGAAATTCCATTTAAATTAAAATAACATGTTAAGACATACTTTTTTTCCTAATGGCAAAGCTGTATTTTCAGCATCATTCCAGATGAAAACAGCTGTGCTACTTAATATTTTTGTGTTTTTTTCCCCAGGACATTGTTGCATAGAAGTAACAGCATTTATTTGAAATATAACTTTTTGTAATGTTATAAATGTCTTTACTGTTACTTTTGACCATTTTAATGTGCCCTTGCTGAATACAAGTATTGCTTTCTTTCCAAAAAATAACATAAAATAAATTTTTACCCTTTTGTATGGTAGTGCATATAAAAATAAAAACTATTTTTATTTGTTTATTTATTTTTTTTAAATAACCCAAGGTTTTCATCTCTTTCCACAGAAAAGCATTCCACTGCTTTAACTACTTTTTCTTCTTCTATAATGTGGTTATGGGGTTGAGCAACTGCATTTTGCGCCTTTTAAGCAGCTGCATTGTGGGTACATGGCTGGTGTCACGCATTGATCGGACCATCATGCAGCGGGGCTATGAGTCCATGGATCCAGGTAATAATGACATATGTAGTGCTGTGCAGTGGAAAAAAAACATATATTTTCTAAATATCATTTTATTCACAAAATGGATCATAGGAACATGATAATTAGAATTTTATTATTTATCTATTTAATTATATTTGAGTATTTCGGTTTATTAATTATATTTTATTTATTCATTATATTTGGGTTACTAAATATTTTTGCCTTACAAGACTGTAAAATTTAAGATTAATTCAAATATTTTTGTACAACGGTTATTATTCACTTTCTTTTGGGCAGGATATAGTACATGGATTGGGATGATATTTGCTGATCATTATCATAGCAATCCAGTTATGGTGTCTTTCTGCCATCTGCTGCTTGGCAGAACACTGGAGAAACGAGGTCCTGCAGTGTCCTCCTATGCAACTTTTAGCAATAACACAAGTAAGAATGACTCCAGATACATGAGAGCACAAATTCCTTTAAACAGACATCCCATGAAATGACTGTGCCTCTGCTGTTTGACAGGATGTTCAGTAGGGGGCAGAGTACGTGTGCGCTGGCTCCTGCTGTACACACTGCTGAGGAACCCTGCACTCATCCTGCTGAGAAAGAGAAAAAAACTGAACCAGGACGACAACCAAGACCCACTCCTCTTAGCCCGAGCCATCACCTCACAGGCTCAACATGCAGCTGAACTGGTCAACAACAAAACTGCAGAAACAGAACCACACAGTCAGACATCTGAAACCGGTTCCTCAGTGTGAACACAGACTCCATGATTCAAAATTGGAGATTTGTGTCTGTGACTATTGCACTACTGAAGAAATTAACGTTTAAGGGGATATAGACTTTGAAACATTTTGTCTTTCCTTTTTGATACAAAGGGCAAGAATGAGAATCTACCTTCCTATATTACATAACTGCACTCATCAAAGCCATTACACGGGGCCTTGAAGACTGAATTTTATCAGAGAACTGGACTGAGAAAATGCTACATTCGAGGTCTATTGCTTTTTGTGAGCTTCAGAAACAAATTTGAATGATTACGTGTTTGTTGGTCAAATAGTGTTTTGTAATAAAGAGTGGGAAAGCTTTGGGTGAATTAATTTTATGGTTTAAAAGTGGTACTACTACCATAGTGTTTTATTTACCAAAGTTTTCTAAGTCCATGAATATTGTGTTGCTATGTTTAGAATTAACTTTTAAAAATAAATAAATAGATAAAATAGATGTCTGTGTGAATTTATTTTTATATGTTGGTCTGATATACGTCTTTGTATTTTAAAGTAAAAAAAAATGCTCTCCAAAAAAAGTGTTTCTTACATCCCTTCCCAAAATACTGTGATAAACAAGATAGCATAATATTGAATGTTTATCATAATAACGTTGTATTAGTATGCCTAATTTGCACATTGTAGGTGACTGCCACATGTCTCCACTGATTCATTAGTTTTGGCGTGTGAGCGCATGACTGTCATCACCCTCAATTCTCGTAGCATGAGTTTTATTGATCACTTTTTGCCTTCAGCACCTTAACAGAGGAAGATTATCCATTTTAATAGGTGTTCGCAATATTAAATGCTGAAGAACAATTTTCTGCTCTTTATCCTAAAGTATGGCTGACTGGCCCTTTATTCAAGCCTATTCAAGGACTTTGGAGTTTATTTATTTACTTATTTGCTAAGTATATAACATAGAATAGTAGGCTAAATCACGTACATGTGTTCATCTTGGTTCATTTTTATTTTCTTTTATTTCTGTCTGACATTTGACCTCAGTCCTTTTCCGATGACGTATGACGTAGTTGGAGTGATAGCAAGCGCACGTGCGTGCGTGCGCGCGCGCGCGATATTACGGCTAAATTAGTGTGAAGACGAAAAAAGGCATTCAGGTGAGTTTTGTTATCAAGACTTCGATTAATAATATTTTGGAGATATTTTTATGGTTTAGGAACGAAAAGTGTCTTTACAAGCAAAAAGAAGCAGAATAATTAATTATATCAATTATGTCGTTTGTTTAGCTAGTTAATTAACGTTACTGTCTGATGAAATTTAGCCTTCCCGCCTCTTCTTTCTGATATTTGAGTTATTAAACGCTTACGTTTTCCGTAAGTATATAGTTATTTTGACTGATACCGACATTAGTCCAGCTTTACAATGTAAAACATTGTGAGCTGCGTTTTTGAGACAATGTAGGATTGAGAAAAGTCAAGGATAACACATTTAACAAGCGTAAACCGAGAAACAAGTTCATCTAAGATGAGAAATCTTTCAAATACTATACATGGCAACTTGTTTTAATGTAATATGTGACCCTGGACCACAAAATCAGTCATAAAGGTTTATACCTAGATTTATAAACCCTTTTTTATTTTAATTGATTTATCTATTTTATAGATTTACCCTTATAGATTTATAAACTCTGATGATTATCTGATACATAACCTGAAAGCTGAATAAATAAGCTTTCCATTGATATATGGGTTGCTGGGATAGGATCGTATTTGTCTGAGATACAACTAACGTATTTGGGAATCTGAGTGCAAAAAAAAAAAAAAATTTCAAAATATTGAGAAAATCGCCTTTAAATTTGTCCAAATGCAATTCTTAGCAATGCATATTCCTAATCAGAAATTAAGTTTTGATATGTTTACGGTAGGCAATTTACAAAATATCTTCATGGAACATGATCTTTACTTGGCTAATATCCTAGTGATTATTGGCATAAAAGAAAAATAGATCATTTTTATCCATATGACCCTGTATTGTTGGCTATTGCTTCAAATATAGCCGCGCTACTTATGACCAGTTTTGTGGTCCAGGGTCACGTGTATTTATGCTATTTTCATACATTAAAAAAGGACAAAAAAGTGAAAACACAATAACAACAAATTGATTTAATGTGTGCAATCGTTATTTAAGGTTCATGAGAAAAAATTACTTTTTAATATCAGGAAGTTTTACTATGGTTACTATATATGACCTGAACATAGTGTGATATTTCCTTTATGAAATGTGATGTGATGGTATTGGGATTAACTCTTGACTTGTTTTGTACATTACGGACACTTTGTTGTTATATAAGCTCTAACCATTAAGTAATTACCATAATTATAACTAACTATAAACCTTCAAAGCATTTTTGGGTGGCTTTTACTCTGAGTCTGAATGTGTCTGTGATGCCCAAAATGTTGTATAGTTTGACAGCTCAGTAATTTACAAAAATGCTGTCTGTTATGTGTGTTCATTAGATTGACTTTGTGTTTGAGTGCAGGATGAGTGACGTGGAGTTGGTGAAGAAGATGCTGCGAGCTGTTCTTCAGAGCAGAAAGCATGGTGTGGCCATGACCCGTCTGCAGGGAGATTATCGGGCTCTGACAGGAGAGGGGATCCCTTACCGGCAGTTTGGACACGGCAGTCTAGAGAGTTTTTTGCGCAGCATTCCTGGTGTGGTGCGGCTCGAACGCTCCAGTGCTGGAGAGGTGATGTTTTCAGTTTTCAGTTAATCTGGTGATACACCACACACCTTCATATGTTTTGGTAGATAATATTGTGTAGTATTCTACGTATTTGTAGCATAATATATATCAACAAATAGAGAAGGTAGTAGCTCCAAACCCAAAGTCCAGTAGATCAATAATACAAGGTGCGTAGATCAAGAAAATACAAAAGTTTATAGACAAAGGAGATCCGCACTCATCCAAACAGTCCAAAAAGGCTTATATCATTTATTACTCAGAGGTCACTAAATAGTGCAAAAAAGTGCAAAGGTCCTTTGCCATATGAACCATTATTAATAAGAGAGTGGCAGTAATAATTTCTAATAACTGAACACTAAATCAACACATTCGAATGAGTTCTAAAGGATCATGCGACACTGATGTAATGGTTGCTGAAAAAAAAGGGAAAACAGTTCTTTTAAATTGTAATATTTCACAGTATTTCTGTTTTTATTGTATTTTTGATCAAATAAATGCAGCCTTGGCTTTCAGAAATGTTTTTGTAAATATTTCAAATTTCTGACAGGTAATGTGTATGGATTAATAAGGTCACGGTGAACTGATTTCAGATTTTGTGAATCTGTGTGGTTGTAATAGAAATGTCAGAAAATAGGAAAACGCATTATAATTAAGAGATTTTTTAAATGTAAATTAAAACATGTAATCACAGTCAAGTTATTGATTACTCTATTTACCATCATGCCACAACACAGTCTCATCCCAACTCGTCACATATTGAAGCTTGGTCAGGACCGTTTTGCGTCGCTTTTTGACGCTCAAGGTACCCCTTTAGTGTCACTTTTCGACATGAAGCGTTCTCCATTGTTTTCAGTTGTTTTCATGCATTTGTAAAAAAAAATAGAAAAAATTTTATATAAATTTTTTCTTTCATTGGAGCACCTAACCCCACCCCTGCCCCTAAACCTACCAACCTCTGAACAATATAAAACACACACAGTGCAGTCACAGGTATTTATTGCAAAAACTGACCATAAACAACCAGTATAAAACATTACAAACAAGTTGTGTTGCATTCCAAGGCTTCTGAATCCATACAAATCTTTATGTGAAGAAGAGAGTAAAACACAAGTTTTTAATCGTTGAAAATGATCCCGCTCCGTTAACGCGCTCACATCTCATTTAAAAAGATATTCCCGTCCTGTAGCATGACTCAATTGGTTACGAGACACACAAAAGCCAATAGGCAGCATTTTTTGAATTCGTGCACAGACTGCAGCAGCACACAAGAAGTCTTTATGGAGGATGTAGATGGTGATCGCGTCTGTTCCTCTCACAAATCAATTGTTTTGCCTCGGAAGACTTGGAATATTATTACTTTTTAAATAAATTATTACGGTAGTTGTATCTGCCTGTTATATCTTGTGTTTTATTGACAGATGGTAGGTTTAGGGGCAGGGGTTGGGTTATGTGCTCATAAATGTGTAAACAATGTAATATAAATAAAACTGTTTTGACTGTTTACATTGAAAAATCACACCCCTACATATATTCAATAATGGCAATGTTATTAATACATCATTTAATTATGACGATAAAATCCCCAGCATCGCATCGGCATATTGGCGCTAAGGGTTTCCTATTTAAAACAACAGAGGACCCTTCACGTCGAAAAGTGACACTAAAGGGGTACGTTGAGCGTCAAAAAGCGACGCGAAATGGTCCTGACCAAACTTCAATATGTGATCAGTTGGGATGAGACTGTGTTGCAATGAGTACTACAACACTGCTTCCCTGCTACACAGCATGCAAAAAAGCAGTGTGTCAGCATGTCTGAATTCTCAGTATTCATGATACACTATGCAAACAATACCCATTTAGTGTTTTGCATTTGCTGAGATTCTGAGAAGTGGTAGGAGTGGACACTGTTATCTCATGAGGTCACAGAAAATCAGGATCTCTCAGATTCAAAACGTTAAAAATATAAAAATAGCAGAGAACTAGGAGTCAAGCATCTCTTTTCAACAAGTACTATGTATAATGAAAGTATTTTTCTGCAGCTGACATCATAGGTCAAAGATCACATGCATCAAGATGGTGGGTGTACAATGTATTTAAACTACTTCATATGAAAAGAATGTACTTTATCAACAGCAAAACAGTAAGTCCATCATCAAATTCAGTACATACTCTGACAATACATGAATTTGGCTGGAGCCTATGTTTGCTAGGAAGGAGGTCATCCAGTCGAGATGCAGGGGGATTAACATAGGAATAACAATCTTCATGGGATTAAGAACATGTGTGGCCCAGACCTCTACTTGTCCAAAGTATTTTAATGCTTAAACCATAAATTAAAAATATATATACTACGTATTTTGACTTGTGGACAGGGAAGCTGAGGAGGTGCTAGGACTGTGGTTGAGTGATTTCTGTGTACGGCACTGATGGGCACTGGAACAGGATTCACAGTGTAATTGAATGGGGCGAGAGGGGGATGAATTAGGTGAGGATGAAGGGATGGGGGTTGGTTGCAGGGATCAAGCAGATGGAGAGGAGAGATCAAGAAAAGAGGATTACACCACGTCAAACCATCATTGGACACAGAATCAAACTGCAGTCACTAGAAAGTACATCCACACCCCATATTCATCTGGAGCACCACCGCTGCAGGAGGAGGAATCTTATTCAGGCCAGTGCAGCCCTCAGAGAAAGTTCAGCCTCCTCCTGTGAGTGAGAGAGGCTATGAAGATATATAACACAATGCTAAATGCAGCTAAAGCTAAATAAAACCTCTCAGACACGCACTTGTTTTGCAGTTTCTGAGGCACAAGACTTACAGGGATACTTCATCCAAAAATGATTCTCTCATCATTTACTCACCCCTTATGCCTTACCAGTTGTATATGACTGTATTTCCTTTGTGGAATACAAACTGTAGTTTTTAGAGAAATAATGAGTGAGTCCATATAATGCAAGAAGACTTTCTAACACACCCATCATTACGTTTCAGTATACACTGGTAGTGTAGATTATTGTCGTGTTTGTTTTGCACAGTTTTTAAATGGTCACCTTTAGGGCACCCATCCACTTGCATTATATAGACTCACAGAGATGGATTGTTTTTTAGAAGATCTCCATTTGAATTCCACAGCGCAGCCCAGGAAGGCCAAAATTGGTGTAATTATAGATGGCATCTTAAGAACTGATCAATCGTCTAGTCATTCAGAGAGTCCACCTTTGGTTTTGAAAATATTTACAGAAGTTTCGCAATACCGAATTTTAAACTTGCAAGCAAGTTCTGGGCTGGCCTTACTTTGACTATACAGCATCGCTCCATAACTACAATCTAGGCACCTGAAGCTTTTTAACTACAAAAAGTGCACTATACTACACCACACATCCATATTACTGTTCCCTAAAATGGTGCAACTTTATAGTGAAATCACTGAAGGAAGATCACTAATTCAGCACCAAGGACAGTGGCATTGCCTCTGTGGCTTAGTACCTTGGACATTTGTGCCTCCTGTACTTAAGCCTTAATAAATCTTGCTCATCGCAGCCAAAAAAACAAACAAACAAAAAAAAAAACAAACAAAAAAAAACAACTAGGCCCGAACTCATATATGCATTAAAGGTTACTGAATACTGAAGATTTCTTACCATATAGATGGTAAATATATATTGGTTTCCCTATAACCCAATAATACATTTCTTTGATGTCTGTGTTATAAAACAGCCATTTTGAAGTGCCATACTTTGCATGTTCTACCTACATGACTGCCTTTGATGGCATGCCAGTATGGAAGCGACTCCGTCTCATCAGATAATTAGTGAGAGCTCTGGAAAGCCTTCCCAGCTGTGATGCAGCGAAATGGAGGGAAAGCATTTAATCCATCTGTTGTAGGAGGTTGCTGCTGAAAACTGCATTGCTTTCCATTTAGACAGAGAGTGAATGAGCAAGAGAGAGAAAAGCTGGGAGAGAGGCTTTTTCCCCCATGTCAGGAACACTTCCAACACATGACATCAGATGCTTTATAGACACACTAAACTGCACTCATCTCACCACAAGGCATTATTTTTTATGGCTTTATTGGAAAGATGCAGAAGAGCAAATTATTGGAGAGAGAGCAGAGAAATAGTAAGAGGACACAGATCCAAATCTGTGTCAACTATATGAAGGACATGGCTGCAATATGTCAAGCCCAAAATTCGCTAACCACTGCATTAGATGCCAGTTGCACCAGCTGTGCGTAAGTTACAACTTAGCCTAGTTGTGGCTTAAAGGGCCAGAAAGAAACAACTTGTGCACTACTAAACATTTATGTACACATAAACTAAATATTTAAAAAAAGCCTTCGACCAGGAGTAACAGTTGGAATAACAGCAGGCTGATTGAATTGCATCAATAAGCTCATGATTTATCAGGCAAACTTTAATATTTTGGACATATATGAAAAAGATGTCTACATTTACACTGGTTTACATTTTTTTAAAGAAAGAACATATGAATAAATGACTTTTCAGCGGCTCTCCGAAGTGAACCTGATCTAAACAGCACATTTCTCTGTGCACTGCTCTGTATGCATGTCAAATAAAACAATCATATTAAATAAATGTGTCCTGTTAACAACTGTGAGACACAAAACATTGATATGACACTAATAATGTGCAAAACATTAGAGAGTGAGTTCTATACACACACAGAATAATAATTTATGGGATTCATTCCTGCATTTAAATGCGGTTGTCACTTTTGGAACATTAAAGTGAATACTTGGCCATAATGCAAAATTTAAATTGTACTGTAAGAATAATGATCAGAACCTTGCTGTGTAAACCTTATTTAGTGAATCAACTCAAATCAAAGCAATTCAAAAATCTTGTAGAAAAGATAAAGTAACTAATTGCTTTGTGATAGGGAAAGCAACATCCTTGCTGTCAAAATAAAAATGAAATATACATTTTCATAATTTGCCAACAACGTGGTTCCATTTATTCATTTACATTACCGTACAAAGATCAGAGACTGCTTAAGATTTGACCCTTAAATGGTCTGAAGATGAAACACTGCTTCATGTTTGATCATCAAACTGAACTCAGATCAATTGGTACAAACAGACGCGTTTTGCAGAAAGCATGGCCTCTCAAGCATGGGTGCAGTGCTTGTACATAAGTTGAATGACAGACTGCTAATGTATTCTGGCACTGAAGCATTGCTTGGGGTTTGGGGCAACGAAACTCCTCTCATCATGAAGCCAGATCCACTGATGAAGGTTTGACTGGGCATCACGTTATAACCCTGCTGTCAGCACAATCATGAATGTATGATTGTATGCTTAGCTAGTGAACGATTGTGCTAACACTGAGACTAGAAAGAGTCTGATCATGTCATGATGATGATAATGATTTTCACTGAATCTTTCCTCTGTCTGTCTGTCTGTCTGTCTGTCTCTCTATCCATCCAACCTTACATATTCAATTATTTATCTCCTTGGAAAAAAGATGAAACATTGAAATCACAAAATGCTTATTTTCATGTATCATATATCACGTATCATGCCCTTAGTGCTTCATGTCTGTGTGGAAATTCATCTACATAAAACATGATATAAGTGACACAACGGTGAAAAATAGGCACTCAAAGGAAAATATTATTTCATTTTTTTTTTCAAACTAATATTTATATTTAATATTTAATTAAACACTAGTAAGTCTACAAATGCCTAAATTAGTGTACATGAACTACAGTCATTAATAACCACTTAATTCTGTAGTGATGTTCAACACTAAGGCTTCCCTGGTTCGTCTTCTCAAATAGTCAAAAATGTGGTTACCCAAAGATGACCAGTAGATCTACTGATGCATTCTGCACTGCCATGACTCCTCACTACGTCCATTTCTATTCAATTCAGTGAAACACACTTCCAGGCAAAATAAATGTCCAGTATTTGCATAGATGATATATATGCACAATTTGAAACCATCTTAAAAACAATCAAGGCTTTATTGGGCAATCCACTTCCTTAGACAGCCAGCAGGCAGTACTTTGAAATATGTGGAATGTAATTTAGTTGCATGAATTATACATGAATTATACCTTTGTCAGATTAAGGGCAGCATTTCACTTTGTCTAAATTTATAGTGCTGGAAGGAGGGAATAAATTCTCCTTGCTGATTAGTCTTGGCACTGGCCACTTCAGGTGTCATTGGATAAAATCACACTTCATTTAAGTTAGCTGAGAGTCTCTCTGTGTGTACAGGTTTGACTATAGCCTACTTGTGAGGTCCAAAATGTCCTCACCATTAAAAGATGTCCTTATTAATAAAATGAAACCTCTTGAACACCAACTAGTGAGCCAGACCTCACTAGTTAAAAAGGATTAAAAATAGGCCAAACCAAGTTTAAGTTCAGCATTATGCACAGGTTTCTGTAAGGGTTTTGTTTACGGGTTGGGGTTTGGTTGGATGACAGAATATTATTATTATTTACAATAATAATGGGAATCGCAAACAAATTGGAATAGCAAGTTATGGGAATTAGTAGTGCCCAAAACTTATAGTTAATATGGGTGAATTTTATATTTTATTATATACAGGTGCTGGTCATATAATTAGAATATCATCAAAAAGTTGATTTATTTCACTAATTCCATTCAAAAAGTGA
>JAUZSZ010000075.1:18741885-18755127 GCA_034780575.1 Labeobarbus marequensis | reverse complement strand
GCTCAAATTTTAAATAAGGTTTAAAAAAAACTGTTAACTTTTTTGTTAAAATAAAACTATAATAAATATGAATATTATATGAAAAACTTTAAGGGGTGGTTGACTGGTATTTTTCTAGGCTTGATTGTGTTTATGGGGTGCAGTCTAACATGAGATCAGATGCAATTCAGAATTGCACAAGACAGTCTGCAATTCATATATGAATAGATTTTTACGTGCACCCCTAGTTTTCTCTTTCTCTTCTCTAAAGCAGTGCAGCATGGCCTCGCCCCCTTTGCTGCATTTTCCCGGGGGTGGGGTTTATCTGGTTCGTGACGTCACGAAACTGGGAAGTAGCTTGTTGTAGTTCCTACGAGCTGTTTTTGTAGGCATTAAACTACCAGAATTTTAAAAGACAATATCTCCGTTTGCATTGAACTTTCAGCTTTGCAACTTTGCAGATATAGTTTGTTCAAACAGCAACATTACACACTAACTAACTTTAAAAAAGTGAAATCGCAATCAACCACCCCTTTAAAAAGAGAGAAAAATGTTGCTTTGTCAACTAATTGAAAGTCAAAGTTGAGCACTAAAATTACTAACTGAAAATTAATGAAAACTCAAGCTAAACAAAAAATAAAACTGAAATTAAAATAAATAAATAAAAATTTATACCTGAAAGCAGAATAAATTTGTAAATTTTAAATAAATGGTAAATAAGCTGAATAAATAAGCTTTCCATTGATGTATGATTTGTTAGGATAGGACAATATTTGGCCGAGATACAACCAGTTTGAAAATCTGTAATCTGAGGGTGTAAAAAAAAAATATTGAGAAAATTGCCTTTAAAGTTGTCCAAATTAAGTTTTTAGCCATGCAACATTGCAAGACTGGGTCCCATGTTATCTTTCTCCGTGGCCGAAAAACTGATCACTACGTTTGTCTCTTCTCGAATTGACTACTGTAATGCTCTGCTTGCTGGGGTCTCTAAATCAACTCTACACAAATTACAGTATGTTTAAAACGCAGCTGCCAGAATCCTCACAAGGTCCAGGACAAGTGAGCACATTTCTCCAATCTTGGAGTCCTTGCACTGGCTTCCGGTCAGGTTTCGCATAGATTTTAAAATTCTTATGCTTACCTACAAGGCCCTGCATGGTTTAGCACCAGAATATCTGACAGAACTTTTAACTGTCTACACCCCAAGGCGTAATCTTCGCTCTTCTGATTCTGGCTTGTTAACTATTCCTGTAACTCGTTTACGCTCTATGGGTGACCGGGCCTTTTCTTCTGTGGCGCCAAAACTCTGGAATTCTCTCCCTATTGAAATTAGACAGGCTGAATCCTTTAGTGTTTTTAAATCTTCTTTTAAAACATATTATTTCCGGTTAGCATATATGTGATTTATTTTTATTTAAAAAAATTTTATTCTTAAATTTTTTATTTTTTATTTATTTTTTTTTTTTTTTGGAATGTCAATCTCAATGTATTTTTTCTGTATATCTTGTAAAGCGCTTTGAGATGCAACTTTTAAAGGCACTATATAAAATAGTTTATTATTATTATTATTATGCATATTACTAATCAGAAATTAAGTTTTAATATATTTACGGTAGGAAATTTACAAAATATCTAAATGGAACATTAATATCCTAATGATTTTTGGTATAAAAGAAAAATTGATCATTTTGACCCATACAATGTATTTTTGGCAGCTGCTACAAATATACGTGTGCTACTTAAAAGTGGTTTTGTGGTCCAAAGTCACAAAATGACAATCACAAAAAACGATTAAAAATTATTTCAAAATGAAAACTGAAAATAAAAATAATAGATAAGATGATTTTTATATACAGTACTTAATAGTATGTAAATATTACTCAAATAACACAATAATGTTTTTCATACACTCATGCTGACTCAATATGTAATGTCTTTATGGTGGGCTGCGGTCACTATAAACCATCATTTTATGGAAAAGAACCAAAAAGGATGAATTAATTATTACAATTTACACCTTTGGGTGAACTATTCCTTTGTTATAAAGTTCTTGGCTTATATGGTACATGGTGCTTTACGTTTTCTTTTTCAATTATCTCCTTAGGTTGAAAAGCCAGGCAGCAATAACATAGTTGACCGTCTGGTGTATCCTGTCGTGGAACCTGTCCCAAAACCAAGCACTGTGCCTGCTGTAGCTCCATGCAAGCAGTCTCCTAATGCAAAACAGTCAACACCTGCCCAGCAAACTACCCGCATCCTCAGAACTCTTGCCATTAACATTCCTCCTTCAGCCCAGAAATCCCAGCCACCTTTGAGTCCAACATCGCCCAATTCCACCAAGCTGGATTTCAATCTCCCTGAAACACCCAAAGCTCACCCTCACTCACCCATCACCCCTCCTTCCACTCCACCTTCTCACCAGCCTCTGACTCCAGAGATCAAGCAGAAGCTGCTGCAGCTGCTCAATAAATACAGCCAGGGCCTATGGGCTCATGCACTTCCACAACTTTTCCAGGAGGCCTTTGGGTACTTTTAACCTCTGTCACTTTTGACCAATTTAATGCGTCTTTATTGAATAAAAGTACTAATTTGTTTAAAAACGTGACATGCTTTTGACAGATATGCTTTCGATCATTTCTAGCTGTCAGTTTTGTACTATAATGTATGAGAGAATATCACAGTGCTTATTTTTCCCAGTGAAAGTATTTTTTTCCCCTTGTCTTGTCTCTCAGGTGTGTGTTTCCACAGTATGTGCTGGAGGATCTTTCTCTGTTGGCGGATACATGTATGGTTGAGTACCCCATGCCAGACAATCGAAAGAGAGCCATACTGTATGCACTTCCATGCCAAGTGCAGACACAGCCTCGTCCTCGCCCACCACCGCTGGTTTTGCCCTGCACTGGCAACCCACGTGTACCTCCTCTGACGATCCCAACAACAGAGTTCCTTTCCGTTTTGGTGATGGAGGTCAGCAGCACAGACAATATCGTTCTCAGGTAGAGCTCACAAAACCAATATTTTACTAGATGCAAGATTCTTCTCTTGTTCTGTATCATTTGGATTATTTAAGGTTGTGGATTCATGATGGTGTCTTATTTTTCAGGTTTGTAGGGGAAGGCTACTCTAAAGCTCTGGAGGTGTTGGAGGAGACCATGCTACAATTCTATAATACAGCTGGAGCTGGACTTTGTCTTTTCTCCCCAAAAATTGGACAACTGGTGGCAGTTGCTATAGAGGAAGATGCAGTACTGAGAGCTCAGGTCCACCTGGTCACAGAGGACACTGTGAAGGTATCAGAGTGTATTAGACAAAGTCATTTTGCATTAGATGTAATTCATACTTTTCCCTTTTTGTAGGTGTACTGTGTGGATCACGGGTTCTTTGAGGTGGTCAGCAGGAAGAAGATACTACAACTGAGGGATCAGTTCCTGACTCTTCCCTTCCAGGCAACCACGTGCCAACTTGCAGGTAATATTCGTCAGTGACTTTTGTGTGTATGTGAGTATGGAAACATAAACTGTTAATTTTTTATTCCATAACAGAAAAAACTGAAGTGTGAGATTTAAACTCAGAATACTGAGGAGTCTGAATAGTGAGAGAGAAAGTCGCTATCACTTTATGTTTTTAGTTTGTGGTGAAAGTAAGCTTCCATATGTGTGAAAGTAATATGTGATGTAATTTTGTGTTCACTTTCACGGTCTTGAATGTTAGGTTTGGAGCCATTCAGTACAGATGGGGTAGTTCTGAAGACTCTGGAGTCATTAGCTGTTGGCCGTACACTAGTGGTTGAGATTTTGGAGCGAGAGGACACACCAATTATTGTGCTGTATGACACTTCTGAGAACGAGGATGTGAATGTGAATGCTGTATGCTTGAAAGCCTTGCAGGATAAGTTAATGGAGAATCCTCTGCAGGTCTATCAGAATTATATAAAATCGCATGAATATTAAATTGCTGCACATCTTCAGAAAATCATGTCTGTAATTACAAAATGAATAAATAATAATGCCCCTCTCCTCCATTTATTCAGGTGAACAGCGTGTACACAAACGTGTGCGTGACAAATGTGTGCTCTGATGGCAGTATTTACTGTCAGTTGCCTTCTCGAGGTCAGGCCAAACTCAAAGACATCATGGACAAAATTGAAGCACACTTCATCTCTCAGGTAAAATAGTTCAATTCAGGTTTTTAGGCTTCTGTTAGGAGGTGTAAATGATTGTCAGAGCATTTAAATGTCTCTTATGTGTTTCTAAGTTAACATGGGAGCTGTTGGTGTCCAAACCGTTCTGTGGGAAAGTGTGTCTAGCTAAATACAAAGGCAAATGGGCAAGAGCAGAGGTGAGAAGACTGCCTACTCTTTCCCTTCATCCACACATTTAAACTGGCATTTGTTCAGTGACAATTGGGGCTGCACAATATATTGAAGTAATGTTGAATGTCAAATTAGAGTGAAGCATGGCACTGTGTTAATTTACATATGCTCCTCTTGATATGATGTTCAGAGGCTCGGTTCACAGTTCTGGTTCTCGGTTCTGGAGTTGGTCACTTATAATGTGCATTTTAAAACTCAGAGTGTGAAGCCTATTTTACTAGATTTGTACTGAGAAGCATCTTTCTACCTGCTGACAACAAATGAGAAGCTTTAAGGGCTTCATGTGGTTTTCCACCAAAATAAGCTTAACTGGAAAATGAAGAATGTTAATGTTAGAAGTTAATATTAGTATTATAATTTTGCAGCTGTATTTCACAGTGTGATTATGTGATATGTATTTTTTGTTTATTAATCATAATAACTTTCATAATTATCACAAAGAATGGTCAAAAACAGTGGAAATGTGGCCTCTGATAAATGGAAAGATTTTTTTTAAGGTTTGAATTGGTTCCTGTAAGAATGTACCCAAGTATGAACACCCATATTTTTCAAGTTAATTCCACATAGTTCAGCCCTAAAAGGATGGTCCGCACTCAAAGTCTTCTAATTAAAATTCATCGATCAGCCATTTTTTTCATTGCTTACATGAATGTGTGTTGAATCTGTGTATAGATCATTAACCTTCATGGCAGTCAAGTGTTGGACATCCTGTTTTTGGATCTGGGACTTCCTGCTTCTCTGGAGGTTAGTGAGCTCAGAGAAATCCCGCCAATCTACCTCAAAGAGCTCATCACCATACCACCTCAGGTACATGCATAGATGCCTTGGTCAGTTTCTTGCATATTTGTTTCCATTCATGCTCATTGCTTGCCACGAGTGTGCAGGTCATTGTTTCAGTTGCATGAATCAAGCAGCGAGTTTTTTCCCCTTGTGTTTAACTAATAAAATAACTCTTTTTGCATGTAGTGAGTGTTTTTGGTCCATGTTTACTTTGCAGCATTGCATTAGTCTGTTTTATGAATGAAAGTAAATGTTTCTGGCTCTGTAGGCTATAAAGTGTATTCTGGAGGAACTGAATGCAGATGGGAGTGTTTGGCCTCCTGAAGCTGTTCTGTGGTTGAGAGAGACAGTCCTCAACAAAGTCCCCAGTTGCATGAAGGTCTTACATATTCAGTTATTGTTGACTGAAAAATGTATTTTAATTTTTGATTTTCTTACTCTAAATTTTCCATTTGTTGGCATGTTTGTTGTTTAGATAGTGAAGCTTGATGAGACCAGGATTGTGCATATCTACCTCTTCGCTGGTAATGGAGCCCAGGACCTTCAGAGCAGTGTTAACCATCAGCTTGCCTCTTGTCCATTCTGGCAGCGGGATATCCACTTCACCAAGATCACCAGGGTTTCCGAACCTATCCTGCCTGAGGCAGGGGACAGCCCCCATACAGCTCCTGCACAGTCTAATCCCCTCACACTGCCCCCTCAGCTGGACATACCAGTGGTCGGGCAAAACATGGATGTGTTTGTGTCGGTTGCATGCCACCCCGGGCACTTTGTGCTGCAGCCGTGGCAGGATCTGTACAAGCTGGTGGTGCTGATGGGAGAAATGATCCTGTTCTACAACAAACAGGAAGTAACCCAAATCAACATCCAGAAGAATAACGTCTATGCTGCCAAGATCGATAACAAGTGAGATATGAGTGGCATTTGAGGAGTATGCTTCCTCACCCTTCTGTGCAATAAATCATTTTCTTCCTTTTTTTTTTCTTCATTCTCCATTTATCTTATCACCTCTTTTTATTTATAGTTGGCATCGTGTTTTGGTAAAGGGCGTCTTAGCCAATGGCTTGGTCTCTGTGTATGAGTTGGATTATGGGAAGTACGAGTTGATCAACTATTCCCAGCTCCAGCCACTCATTGATGAGTTCAGACAGCTGCCGTTCCAGGGAATTTCTGCTCAACTGGCTGGTAAGAGAGAAGCTAGAGCCAAATGGAATTAAAACAAATTATTTAATCTTGATTATCTGTCATCCTTTTATTAATATTTGATATACATCTTTGCTCTGAAAGGGTTATTTGTCTTTTAGAATAGCCATATATTTCAGCAAAATGCCTATTGTTGGCAAGTAGATTAAAAATGTTTAAAGGAAGTACAGTAAAAATCTAGCAAAACAAGCCTTTTTTTTACTAAAACAACACAAGGAATAATATTTTACTTTGTATACACCAGTAGAACACATTAAAAATAACAAATAGTAATATTTCACTGGAATTTTTTTTTTTTTTTTTTTTTTTGCTAATACTTACTAATACCACACAGAATCAGTTTTGTGATTGTAGAATCAGTGATTCTGAACCAATTAAATTTGTGTTTTTATTTGAAACTAATTATGACAATAGTTTGCTTGCGTAGTCTTCAGTGTGTTTAACAACCAAATATAAATGTTAGAAAAATTAAAAAAAAAAAATTCACAATACTGAGTCGGTTTTATGTCGTCAAGAAAGTATCAAATATATTGTAAATATTTGATGTATCACCCAGCCCCATTGCAAAATTCCTCAGAACTGATCAGTATCTGTAGATGCTTCTGATTTGACTGTGAAATGTTTGTTTTCAGGTGTCAAGCAAGGGGTCTGGGCTGAGGAAGCTTCTATGGTGTTCCGGAACCATGTTGAGAAGAAGCCGCTGGTGGCTCAGATCGAGTCGGTTGAGGAGGGGGAATGGCCCTGGGAGCGCAAAATCTCTGTCTACCTAGTGGACACCACACTGGAGGACAATGACATCTGGATCCACAACATTATGGTGGAGTTTTTAGATGAGATCAACAGAGCAGCTTGAGACTGTCACAACTTCCCTTTCCTAGAACCATGCTGAAACTTTGAGCTTTGAAGAAATCTAGAATTCAAGAGCATTGACTCTAGATGTGTTTGGTGGGTCATTTTATTCATGCATGGTCAAGAATTGTTTCAGTTATCGTTCTGAGTGCCATGGAAAAGGGATTTCTTTACCTGTTTTTGCTGTTATGATAAATAATACTTCTAATAATATGCCATTTCCAAAATTAACTCGTTAATACCTGAACAACCTTCCTTTCTGTGTCTTTACAATAGGGCTATTTGTCTAAGTAATTTGATTTTTATGTGTGTATTGTGTGAGACACCACTGCTTGTAGTGTTTATACTCTTATTGATTTTTGCACTGGTTTGTTTGCAATCTTATTGTGTTTTCTAATCAGAAAATGGCCTAATTGTAAAAGAACATTTGTGTTCAGATGCTCAGGTTTGTTTTATTTCCAAGTTAACATTTGGTTTGGAGAATTAAAAAGACAACAAGACACACTTGGGTGATTGGCATTTGTCTTTGCAACTTGATAACGGGAAAAATGTAGCCTTAAGTTTTGGGACCCATGCAATCCTCTGATTGGTGGGCTTGAGGTTTGGCGTCTTTTGATTGGCAGGTCTGCGCGGTGGGCGGGGCTGTGTTCTGCTCTACCCCGGGTGTGTGGAAAGTACTCTTTGATCGCAACCGACTACTGGACTTGGTGAAAGAAGGCTGTAGCAGTAACTGCTTTTAATATTTGGACTTTTCTCCGCCGTGTCAAACGCTGTTCTTCTATGAGCATTGGACTTGAGAATACATTGCTTGAGGCAGCAGCACATTTGTGTGAATTAGCGGCTCCGAAAAGAAACCATATCTGGTCAAAGTATTCAGCTGTCACATGCGCTATATATAGTGTGGGATAAGCGCTGTCTGAAGTAAGTGAGAAAGATGTGCGCTCCGGTACTAACACGCTTTGTTTTCCTCAGCATTGCATAGTCATGAAACATGATACAAAGAAGTATATTAACAGGACTGATGAAGCTCGGAGAAAATGATAAGCTAGCCTTTATTTGATTAATAATTTGGGCTTGAGGTATTGAATGTATGATATATTTTCTAAAGTAATGTTAATAGTTATGTGTCTGGTCTCTCCTAGTCAGAATCAACACAGTTTTATTCAAGTATCGTTAATTGCACTTTTATTAACTGTAGTGGAAAAGGAATTTGTGTGAGGAACTAGAAATGTGTATATAATAACTAGTTCATTGATTCAGGAAAGCTAAACCAGAGGCTCCAAGTCAAGGCTGTGTTAATAATAAATTTGCATTATATAGTATGTTGGAGTTTGCTGGTCATTGTCCTTGTCTGTTGGATTCATCAAGGACAATAGAGATGAGAAGAACAGATGCCAGCCGTCAGTTTGACTAGTTTTCGTTTCGTGTAGATGTAGTTTAATAAATGACTCTATCTAATGTTGAAGATTATATTGTAGATATTTCTTTAAAATACATTTAGCATGTGTTTTACTGAAAGCAAGCATAAGTCCAGTTTTCAAACAAAACATTTGGGAAAGAGACATTCATAAGGTTTTAAATAGTAACGCATAGACACAGATGTAAACACAAAGTATTTGTGCTTTATCTGGTTGTTAAATGTTAGCAGTTAATGTGATGAAGTACACCTGTACTACTCTGCTCTCCATAACCCATATGCTTTCAATTTGGCCAGAATGATCCACTTAAATACTGTGGAAAATTATAAACTTGACCTATTGATCATCATGAAGGACATAATTATTCAGCATCAAATCCTTTGAACCTTTTATTTAGAATAGACCTAATAATGAATCTGTTTCTCTTGTCTTTACCAAGGTCTTGTGCTTGGTGGGGTCGAGTGTTCCTGCCTTTTTTAGTGTCTTCTGTCCCCTTCCTGCATTTTATCCTATTCACTATGTTCCATAAAGAGATGGATAAGTACCGGGATGTGGATGAGGATGAGCTCTTGCAGAAGCTCAGTGAAGAAGAGCTCAGGAGACTAGAAGATGAACTCGAAGAGCTTGATCCTGATGTAAGTATACTTGAAACAAATCTAAAATTGGACTTTAAGAGCTCCATAAAATGAAACACAATTCATAAATGTGCTCACAGTTCATTTGCTCATGTCTGAATACTTTACAATATGAAAGAATAATAAACCTTTTTTAATAAGTAAAACTTCTGTCTCTGATCAGAGACCTATTTTATGTCCTGCGTTTTGTAGTGGGATTAGTTTCATCAGGCTGTTGTTTTAGTTTCGTTTGACTGAACTGCATTATTTTGCACATAGTCGAGTTTGTTTGTCTGTGCTGCTGCCAAGTCTGATTTTTTTTTTTGTCTGTACTGTGTTGTTTGGTGATGTGTTTGTTTGTCTGGACTGTTGCCATCTAGTTTGTTTGTTTGGCCTTTGTTGTTTCCTAGTGGGGATTGTTTGTATGGACTGTGTTATTTCCCAATGTTCTTTGTTCTGTTTTACTGTGTTTTTATGTATAATGCATTGTTTGTCTGTACTGTGTAGTGACAATGGTGTTTGTTTGACTAGATTTTATTGTTTGTAAACAATTTGTTTGTCTGGACTTTATAGACTGTGTTGTTTCATAGTCATCTTTGTTTGGCTGGCCGTTTTTTTTTTTTGCATAATTCTTTTCTGTCTGTTCTGTGTTGTACAATTATTTGTAAGGTGTTGTTGTTTCACTGGCATTTTTATTCATGAAACCAACTTTCTGTGTTATTTCACGGTGCTGTTTTATGGTTTGTTTGGCTGGACTGGGTTTTAATTATGTATCCTGGTGTTTGTTTGACTCGACTGTGTTGCTGCCTAGTCTGGGGTGTGTTTCCCAGAAGCATTGTTAGCTAACTATGGTCATTAGTTCCATTGAACTCTATTGGTAACAACAGAATTTGCAACCGTATTGCTTTTGGTAAACATTGGTATTGTTGTTTGAGAAGACCACTTAATTCCTGTGGTTTTTGTTTGTCTGGACTGTGTTGTATCACATTGGCGTTTCTGAGTTTAGACTATCAGTTTGAGAGGACTGTGTTGTTTTACGGGGATTGGAGTGTGTGCTGTTGTATTGCAGTATAGTGTTTTTAGGGAACGAAGTGGTTCTCTCTGTTAGTGTTCTTTTTCTCACTCAGACCAGTTTATATTTGCTCTTGAGGAATCTGGTTTGACTCTGGCATCTAAGCACTTCTTGACAGATTTAGACACAGAGGTAGGATAAATGTCCAGCAACAGAGAGGAAGGAAAAGAACATTTCTTCTCCCAAACTGAGATGTTCAGCCAGAGGTGCAGAAGTTTACCATAAATACTAGTGCTGGAACAAAAGTTAATCTGCTCAAATGTAACAAAAATAAACATTCCCCACCAAAGCAGAGCCTTTCCTGAAACATTAAATTGTGCTGTAAATTTTGTAGTGGAAATCTCTACTTTAATGATTTGAAATGTCACTTTAGAATTAATCTCTAGTCTCCATTTGCTCAATTTTATCTTCACTAAGAATAAACAATACTAAGGTGTCCTGTAAAGCTCTGTTCTCTCCGAGTTCTCTCTGAAATGCTGTGTTCTGGATTCTGTCATCACATTTAACATGCACATACATACACATCCCCCCCGTTTGCTCTGCGGCTGATAGGCCTTGTCTTAGAAGAATGTTATCATTGCTCTCTGTATTTAAGGCGGTTGTGGTGCTTGCCTTTTCAGTATGTGGGTGCAAATGTAATTTAAGTTTTGCTTTTTATGATTATTTGATGACAAATCTAATGTTTATGAATGAAATTGTTTTCAGAACGCACTGTTGCCTGCAGGATTCAGACAGAGGGATCAGACTAAGAAAGCTCCGACCGGAATGTTCCAGAGAGATAACCTTCTCGCTCACCTGGAGAAACAGGCCAAAGAACATCCAGATCGAGATGATCTTGTTCCCTACACTGGTGAGAAAAGAGGTAAAAAGTGACATAAATTTAGAACCATGGGCACTTTTGGAACTTTTAGAAAAATAAACTCTTTCAAAGCCCAATAGTGTAAATTCTGTCATTTTTGTCTTTTTATCCTGGTGATTATAAACATTGCCACTACGCTGTCATTTTGACATTTTGTAGTGGAAATTTCATGGCTCTTTAATCAGACCTAAATACAAACAGTTTCTATTTGATACTTTTTGACGCAATGAAATTACAGCTAGGCATTGGAAATGATGCACAGTGTTGGGAAGGTTACTTTGGAAAAGTAGTAGGTTACAGATTACAAGTTGCCCTATTTAAAATGTAATAAGTAGTATTACTATTTCAATTATTTTATTAAAGTAATGGAACTGATTACATTTGATTACTTTCTAAATTTCTAATGAATGTTTTCAACTGTTAATCATTTTCAAACATTAAAACCAGGCAGGGTTAACCTTACAGTAGTACTCAACACTAATTACATCAGACTTTCAAAATCCTTCTTCACTTAAGGTAATAATAATAATTCAATTTTAAAGCACAGCCACCACAAAATCAGACTTCAACACCTCTTTTTACTTTGAGATCATTCTGAGGTTAAATACAGATTTAAAATCATAACAAGAAACCATTTAATAGCTATGATAAAGCATATACATATTACCAAATAGGAAATAAAACAGTTATCAAATAAGCATTTGTCCTATTCTGTATCCTAAACTCCTGAAACGTTGGTGTCTAATATTTTAGAGCAGTCAGTGCAATTTGGGAAAGAAATCAATCATATCTGTATGTGTGTGAAAATATTCAGATGTAACCACCTTTGTAATCGTTAACATTTTCATAAGTAACTAATTTAATTATACTATTTTTTTCTCGGTAAGTGTAACAGATTACAGTTACATTTATTTTGTAATTAAATTATGTAATTCCGTTACATGTAACTAGTCACTCCCCAACACTGATGATGCACATGAAGTGATATTTATTTTATTCATGTATCACATCTCATATTAAACAAGCACACTCACATTTATTAATTGGTTTTAGGGGCAAAATTTGATGTTGAAATGATGCTGCATATGTAGGACAGTCAAAAATAAATGAAGGCATTTTTCCTTCTCTCTCCATCTCTGTATGTGTGTATGAAGGAAAAGTGTGGGTGCCTAAGGCCAAAGTTCTTGACCCTATCCTGGAAGATGTCACTCTGGAGCCTGAACTAGAGGAGGCACTATCTAGTGCTACTGACGCAGAATTGTGCGATATAGCAGGTATAATACAAATGTTACCAATTTAATTCATGTAACATCATCCCAAAACATTTAATTTTTTTTTTTTAAATATATAAATGTATTATGCCATAACCCAATTCAGCACCTTCCGTTCACTAATTGTAATATTACTGTATACTCAAATTAGTGAATCATCTGTAATTTCATTGACTAATTCCCACTTCCTCTGTGTGTTTGTGTGTGTTTGTATCTCACTGTGTGCCTCTCTCTGCTCTGTTCTTTAGTTTTCGCCACTCCATTTTTACATCTTCATTCCTCATTTTTTCTGTCCACTCCCCTGCTCCACCATTTCTAAGCCACGAATCATTCCAGTAGGTTTATCTGCAACATATTATGTTTTCAACATGATGATTTAAGCATTATTTCAGGGTTACTTTAACCAAATATGAAAGCTCTGTCATTTACTTACCCTCATGTTGCTTCCAAACTTGTTTGGGACACCACAAGGAGCAGCAACATTCTTCAAAATTTCTTGTTTTGTGTTTCATAGAAAAAACTAAATCATACAGGTTTGGAACAACAGGGTAAATAAGTCATTTTTATTTTTAGGTGAACTAGCGTGCACGTCAATTCCTGAAACTGCGTATGCGAGTCTGAGCTCTCTTTCTTTCATAACAATGACTCATCCATGTGCACTAAAGACACATGGCTACCAAAAAAGGGGAACAAAGTTTTTCCTGCTGGCTAAAAAAAACTCTCAACTGTCAGACACTAACTTGTTCTCATTTACCATGATGGAGAGGTTTTGCTTAAAATGAGGTCAATTGTTTTTTTTTTTTTTTTTTTTTTTTTTTTTTTTGG
>JAUZSZ010000075.1:18696105-18706835 GCA_034780575.1 Labeobarbus marequensis | reverse complement strand
CTTGCGGCTCATTTCAGTGGTTTAGTTAACAGCATCAGCATGCAAACACTCGCAAGGCTTTGTGTGGACTGAATCTCATAAATGGGATGGATTTGATGAGTCTCTCTGTCATTTTAAACAGCTCGTAAATGGGGACGTAAATCAGCAGCTGTCAGTCACACAGACTTGGCTTTACTATTGGGTTGGATTTCAGTGCTCAGGGGACCAGTGAAAAGTCCCTTATGCTGAATGTCCTGCTGTGGGCCTCTGAGGGAGCATGAAAGAGCAACAGACAGACCATGACCATCCCTTTATATCATTTTCTCTTTCAGTCCGTCTTCTTTAGTTTGTTTGTGTGTGAGGGAGATGGAGGTGTAAGAGAAGAGTATGTTAGAATGGCATGCTACCATATTAGAAGTGTGCAGTAGGTATACTATACATGTATGCAAACTCTATGCAGATTATTTGTGTGACTAAAATGAGTCACTGTATCAGATTGAACTACATCTTTTTTTCAAACTGTACAGTATACAATCAGAGCACATTGGTGGAAATATTGTATCCCACAATGTAATGCACTCAACTGCTTTTATATCCACTCAAAAATGTTCTGTATCCAGTGTGACAAATGAACCAGAACGTATATCCGCCTCCTTCACTTATTTTTTGATCAGGCTACAAAAGTTTAAAAAGTAGTTCGCCCAAAAATGACAACTTTATCACTATTTACTTACCTGCATGTCATTTCAAACCTGTATGAGTTTCTTCTTTTGTGTTCCACAAAAGAAGATATTTTGAAGAATGAAATGAAGAATGAAACTATTTTGTCCATACAATCAAAGTCATTGGCATCCATAATAAATTTGGACCACTGAATTTCATTATTAAAAAAAATTGGGACATTTTTCAAAATATCCTCTTTTGTGTTGCACAGAAGAAAGTCATACAGGTTTAGTACAATGAGGGTGAGTAAATAAAATCTCCTTAAGACATTTTTTTTACACAAAATTTAATAAATTCAAAATAAACATGTTTTATTTCAGAGATGCTTATTGAACGCTTACCTCAAATTTATATATGTAATGAGATCACAATTATGGTCATGATATGGTCCACTATATATGCACTCTCAGCTTATTTTTAGTTAAAAACCATCTCTCATTTTAAAAACATACCAATAAAGCTACTAATTGTGTAGCATGTCAGAAATAAACCACATTTTCAATCACAATTCGCTCTGGATTTAAATACAGGATTCCAGCTGCAGATGTTTATCAAGCTCATAACAGAGATCTTTGAAAAGCTTCCATGTTTCACAAAAAAAACAAAAACTGCCATAGATATAGACACACATCTCTGACTGCAATTTGGACAGATATACAGATGGATAATTAGTCAAGACTATTCAAAACAACCGTTCTCACCCTGAGCTTGGTGTGAAACAGTAACTCAGCACTGGTATTGCTTTATTTTCTCCCAGAATTCCAAAGGGTTCCAGAACTTTCCCATCCATTCAGAAACATTCGCTGGGCTTAAATGTTCTGTCTCAACATTCTGAAGCCAAATGCCAACATAAGAGTGTGACTGTCAATGCGTGTTGTGGAATGTCTGGTGTGTTTTGGACAGACTACCATGAATGTGCGAAGGTTAATGGATCAAAATGGGCCGTAGATGCTGGAGATGCTGCCGAAGTCATCAGACCTCAAAGTGTACATTGAAAGCAAAGTGCAAGAAATGCGATAGAAAACATCTTGAGGTTCTTCATGATGTTAATGCCAGCACAGATTCAAGTGGGAAAGGCAACATCAAAGAGTCAGAGGGCATAGGTCCCGTGAGTTCCACTTCTCAGACCTTGTATCTTGACCGTTCTACAAGCTGAAAGCAGGTGTTACTTAAATTGAGTTGAGTTGTGATTCAGAATGGAGACAAGTCGCTAGAGACCTACGCTGTACTGGACAACGGTTCAGAGCGAACGATTCTGCTGCATGAGGCCGCTCAACGTTTAGGCCTCCAAGGTACAGTTGAAGATCCAGCTCTTCGTACTGTGAGGCATGAGGTTCACACCATACGGGGAAGTTCGGTGTCCTTCTCTATAGCTCCAGCTTCGCAACCTGACAGATAATTTCAAATTCATGGAGCCTTTACAGCCAAGGACCTAGGTCTTGTCCAGCATACTTATCCCATCACTGACCTGCAACAAAAGTATCGCTATCTTAGAGACCTGCCCTTGGACGATATCAATCAAGCTCAACCATTAGTGCTTATCGGTTCAGACTACCCACATTTGATCACGCCGGTGGAGCCAGTGATATTGGGGCCCAAAGGTGGACCAGCAGCTGTGCATACGAGACTTGGGTGGACATTGCAAGGTCCATCAAGGTTTCTTCGCCCTCGTCTTCAGCCACAGGAATGTCTCTTTGTTTCTTGTGTGACACCAGACTCTGACCTCTTTAACCAGATTGAAAAGCTGTGGAAACTGGATGTTTTGCCTTATCGATCCGATAAAGTGGTCACACGCTTGCGTCAAGATTCAGAAGTCATCCGTACTCTGGAAGAAAAGACCATTAGTGTTAGTGTGGATGGAGTCAATCGATACGCTACCCCATTACTCTGGAAAGAGTCACTTCCCCCGTTGAATGCACCAAAGGAAGCTGTCCTGGCTCTCCTATGTAGCACGGAGAGACGGTTATCCAGAGAGCCACAAAGGGCCGCCACTTATAATGCTGAAATTCAGAAGTTGCTGCAGGCAGGCTACGTCTCCCCACTATCATCCAAGGAGTGTGAATTGAGTCCTCATTCGTGGTACATACCACACCATATGGTCCATCATAATGGTAAGGACCGTATTGTATTCAATTGCTCCTTTGAGTTCCAAGGCCAGTCTCTGAATGAGTATCTCTTACCTGGGCCTACTCTCGGGGCAAGCTTGTTGGGAGTTCTCCTCCGCTTCAGGGAGCACCCTGTAGCTGTTTGTAGCGATGTGCGAGGCATGTTTCATCAAGTCCGTCTCCTTGATGAAGACAAGCCTTTCCTCCGATTTCTGTGGCGTAATGGCAATACTGCTGAGCCTCCAACAATCTATCAGTGGGAAGTTTTGCCCTTTGGAACCACCTGTAGCCCCTGTTGTGCTACATTTGCCCTTCAGTCACAAGTAGGGAACTACCTTGAACCAACAGATGAGGTGCGTCAAACTGTTGAACACAGTTTTTATGTAGACAACTGTCTAAAAAGTGTACCAAACGAAGAACAGGCCGAGAAACTAGTACACAGATTACAGCACCAACTAATGGAGGGTGGATTTGAGTTGCGACAATGGGTCAGTAATGTTCCTACGGTCATTAACCACTTCCCGTCTGAGCTAAAATCAAAGAGCAGTGAGATCTGGATTAACCAAGAAACAGCCAATCCTCAAGAGCGTACCCTCGGACTGATATGGCACTGCAAATCTGATACTTTGGGCTACAAACCATACCAGAAAGAGGAAGGTGAAACCACCATGCGTAAGATTTACCACACACTCGCAAAGCAATACGATCCCCTTGGGTATCTGATCCCTTTCACTACAAGGGCTAAGATCATTGTGCAGTTGCTCTGGGGCAAGAAACGAGGCTGGGATGACCCTTGCCTCCCTGCTGAATTACTGACTGCTTGGCAACAATGGGAGAATGAGCTCCCTCAGCTATCAGAGATCTCTCAGCCCAGATGTTACAGCTCCAGCATACAGAATGCAGTCAAGAGCCGCAGTATTCATGTATTCTGCGATGCTTCTGAGAAAGCTTATGGCTCTGTTGCGTACTTAAGTACCGAGGACGATCAGAACAATATCGAGGTAGCCTTTTTGGCCGCAAGATCCAGAGTCGCTCCAAAGAAGCAGCTCTCCATCGCACGCTTAGAACTTTGTGCTGCAATGACAGGAGCACAGCTGGGTGCTGTATTGAAGAAAGAGCTGACTTTAGACATCCACAACGTTATGTATTGGTCCGATTCTACCACAGTCCTCACGTGGCTGCAATCTGATTCTTGCAGGTACAAAGTATTTGTTGGAGTCAGAGTCTGTGAAATACAAGAGTTGTCTGATCCAAAATCCTGGCGCTACGTTGATTCGTCAACTAATCCTGCTGATGACATCACACGAGGTCTGGCATTGACTCAACTGGCTCAAGACACTCGCTGGAGGAAGGGTCCAGCCTTCTTGATGCAATCCAGCTGCAATTGGCCAAAGGCACCTGAAGGTCAAACCCTTGATGATAGTCAGGAGCTTAAGAGACCTGTATTCAGTGGATTGCTTAGCGAGACGGCAACACCTGCCCTTCCAGACTACCATCAATTCAATAGCTATCAAGAGCTATTAGAAGCCACAGTGCAGTCCCTGCATGGGGCGGCTGGCAGTAGAGAACCACCAGATGCAGATGAATTCCACGATGCAGAACTGACTCTTCTGAAGCATTGTCAAATGCAAGACTTCCCTGAAGATTTTGCCTTGCTCAAGGAAGGAAAGACACTCCCAACCAGCAGTCGGCTGATAGGACTTGCACCTGAGTATGACAAAGATTCCAACCTGATCAGAGTTGGTGGCAGACTTAGAAGATGTGACAGCTTGACTAAAGATGTTCTACATCCTGTGGTTTTATCTCCGACTCATCCAGTGGTGAAACTCCTCATTAAGCACTATGACACTCAACTACTTCACCCTGGTCCTGGACGGGTGTTCGGCGAACTACGACGGAAGTTCTGGATTTTACGAGGGAGAGAGGCAGTTAAGAAACATCAGCGTTACTGCCCTGAGTGCCAAAAGTGGAGGGCTCAACCAGAAATTCCAAGGATGGCAGACATTCCACCTTCCAGCCTTAGGTTATTCAAACCTCCCTTTTATTCCACTGGGGTTGATTGTTTTGGTCCCTTTACAATAAAGGTGGGTCGTCGTACAGAGAAAAGGTGGGGTATTCTCTATAAATGTCTCACCACTCGAGCGGTTCACCTTGATCTACTTGATCATATGGACACTGATTCATTCTTGTTGTCCCTCAGACGCTTTATTTCACGTAGGGGGAAGCCCCATGAGCTTTTATCTGACCAGGGAACTAATTTCAAAGGTGGGAGTCATGAATTGGAAGAAGTTTTCAGTCAAATACAACCCACTCTCAGAGAACAACTAGCCAAAGAACAGATCAGGTTTCGCTTTAATCCTCCCAGTGCTCCTCACTTTGGGGGCTCCTGGGAAAGAGAAGTGAGGTCTGTGAAAACAGCCCGACAGACCACACTGGGTGCTCAGATTGTCACTGAAGAGGTTTTGAGGACAGTATTAGTAGAGGTTGAAGGCATCTTAAATTCAAGACCTTTGGGGTATGTCTCCAGTGATGTGGCCGATCCAGATCCTGTGACTCTGAATTCATTGCTGATGGGGCGGCCTGACTCCTCATTACCTCAGGTGGTCTATCCTGAGTCTGATCTGCTCAGCCGGAAGAGGTGGAGACATAGCCAGATTCTCAGTGATCACTTCTGGAAGCATTTCGTGCATGACTTTCTGCCTACTTTACAGTCACGTCAGAAATGGAATCGAGAGAGAGAGAACATTACAGTTGGAACTGTAGACCTTATAGCTGACGAGCAGTTACCGAGAGCGCTCTGGCGAGTGGGTACTGTTTCATCCATCATTCCTAGCTCTGATGGTAGAGTTAGAACTGCTGTTGTTAAAGTGAAAGATCATACTTACACTCGACCAGTTGCCCGATTGATTAGATTACCCGGTTTACCGCAGGGCTCAGATTATACACAATAATAGATTTCACTACAGGCAAATTTGTCTACCAAATTTGGGGGCGGCTGTAAAAAAGCCCATGTTCAGTTTATGTTCATTTATTATAAGGGCTGTGCAGCTATTATGTTGGTCACTGATTTGAATGTAAGGAGGCGTGGTTTAAGCTCAGCGCGCGAGAGCAGATCATTTCCTTCGGTTTGGATCCTGAGGGAAAGTTGAAGTCCTGCAATCTTCCCTGAAAGGCAGTAAAAAAAGATCGATTAAAATCTCCTTCTGCAGCGCCTTCACTTTGTGAACTGCAGGAAAGAATATTTGTGGTCTTCATTGGCAACGGATGGTATTGAACTTCGTGCTGAAGTTTCCATGGTGACGATTCTTGAACGTGCGTCATTGAAGATTGTGAGTTACATTTCGAGTATTCATTATATTATTATTGTGTCACTTATTCACTGTTTAGCTTGATGTATGACTGCTACATTATATTTTATGTTATATGAGAGTGTGGTTACCTGATTGTGTGAGATATTATGTTAATAGTGGCATACGTAATCAACCATTATAGAGTTGTAACGTCTCAGCAGTTCTGCCGTGTTAATGGCATATCTATACAGTTTTCTGTTACTGATTACATTATTTGTTTATTGTAGAACCACATTTGAGAGTCATACATCGAGTGATACACATCCTAGGTCTACTTGCATTTATTGTCGCAGAGGATTTATCATTCATCGGAGGGTCTGAGACGACAGCATCACATCACTGATAGGTTGCATTTCGAAGAGACTAACACGGACTCTTGTAATCATTGTTTTCACTGCCGAATCACAGACCAGCTGTATCCTTGAAATTCAACTCTGTTGAAATAATTCATTGTTTATTTGTTTATTATTTTGCGTAGGCCTACGCTCTTCATATGTACATTTTATTTACATTTATGTGATCCTTTGACTGTGCATATGTACACATTGCATTTGATTTGTTATTCAACATTCTTAAAGGAAAATAGTACAACATAGTAAGTCTACCTGCTCTTCATTACTCTCGTGGTCATTGGACATCAAGATGTGGTAATCGACCCTCTGAAACGGTTGGCATCGTATTAGTAATTAGTGCAATACAGTTCCTTTTCTACAAAAGTGTTACCATAAAATGAAATGTCATTTTCTTGCCTGATTTTAGCACTATCATTTAAATGTGTTTAAACATACAATTGTTGTTGTGGGGACAATAGTCAAGAAGAGACAGGAGAGTTGTGTGAGATATTTAGTAGCAGTGGTATATTTGTTTGGTTATTCACAGATGCAGACTATTAGTGCTGTTCCTGTGGCACAGACACACTCAACAAGCTCAAACCTCATAGAAAGACATACTGTGCAACAGAAAGAAAGAATATTACATATTTCTAAGAATAGCGCTTCCTGTTCCTGTGTTTCTTCCTGTTAATTTCTTATCTGCTTCCTTAGTTACTTATCATCATTAACAACACCTGGATCTATTTAGTTCATCAATTTCAGATATTGTTTGGTTGTTTGGACCTAAAATACGCCGGATCTGACCCACCTCAATCCCTAGTATCAAAGGCGACGCAATGCTGTTTTGATTCAGTGTAAATGAAATGCGAAACAGTGCTGCTTTAAGCAGCGTCGTTGTCATGACAACCCAAAGGACATCTGTCAGTTCGAGCTAGAGGTCAACGCGGGACTTTTTTTGATTTTAGTCCAGCTCCCGCGAGGTTTTATTCCGCACCCACCCACTCCTGTGATATATTAACTCTGTTCACCCGCTGTCCCCTTAGAACAGGGGTCACCAAGTTCGGTCCTGGAGGGCCGCGGTGTCCTGCAGAGTTTAGCTCCAACCCAAATCAAACACACCTGAAGCAGCTAATCAAGGTCTTACTAGGTATACTTGAAACTTCAAGGCAGGTGTGTTGAGGCAAGTTGGAGCTAAACTCTGCAGGACACCGGCCCTCCAGGATCAAGTTTGATGACCCCTGTACTACAGTGCATCTCATCCTCTTGACTGCACCAGATTTGCAATTTCTTGCAGTGATATGTTACTCCACTCTCTTCTTGAACATGTTTGGCAGGACACGTTGTTACATGTGGTTTGCCACATCAAGGACAATCAGATGTTTTAGGACAATCAGGCATCTTATATTACAGACACATCATTTTGATTCTCTAGCCATATCTGCAGTCCTCATGCATTAGAGTCAGTTTTGGTTGGTGTGTAAAGAGGTTAATAGTATAATTAGCCATTTGGACACATGCTAGATTGTAAATCCTATATATAAAAAAAGCTATAAATGATTTCTGGTTAGGAAATCAGTATTATGCTACACACTATCTGTCTTTCATCCAGTACTATTGTACTGAGAGTCTATTGTGATCAGGTGCTTGTCTGTGGTTCTGCCAGTAGATGTCACTATTTCCTTTTGTTTTGATGGGCCTGGTGTTTGCTGACAAACATGCACTCGGTTCCAGATGCTTGATTGTATTATTGTTAATTATTCCAGTATCAGTGATACAGCATTAGGGAACAGACTGCATGCAGTAGCTCTATCTGTAATTTTTGGCTCATCTCTCACCTCAGGTTAAAACTCTGGGCTTGATCAGCACGTTGTAAGTTGACTTTATGTTTATCTCTTCCTCACTCAACTTTTTTAAGACTGGGTATGCATTATTTGAAATTCACACTCATAGGAAGTAGTACCTTAATGATCTGTTACATCTAAATAAAGGAGCACTAAGATTGATACGGCATGGATCGATGTCAGTGATATTCAGATATTCAGTCTAAACTGTCAAAAGGATATAATTAAGATGGTCCTTGGAGGATTTGGTGTAGGCAGCTTGAAGTACAAATGTCTTATAAGCTTCTTTATAGACTATGATTTCTTGCAGCTGTTGCGTTATCAGTAATTTCTGATGCAGCACCTTCTCTGTGCAGATCATGTCAGATATATCACTGTCGATGTGACGTTTAAATTCTGCTTTAGGATGTAAAAGCTGAAATGCAAACAGACACAGATCCTTGTCCACCACACCTAAGTTTTACACTCGGTACATAACACACCCTTCCAGATTAAAAGGAAATGCATGGTTAAAGAGAGAATGCAGGCTCATGCAATCACATACTGATGCCGCACCTGCTCCGTCACTCTCAGCATTGACGCTACAGGTTTTGAGGACGTGGCTCTTCTTCGGGGCACAATGACACAGTTGACAGTTTGTTACATTTTTTCCCTCTTTGTTTGGTTATAATTGGGAAATAAAAAAAGAGTTGTCAGTTACCTTTTTTGCATAACTGCATAGGTTTGTCAGCAAGTCAGATTATCATGATCAGATTAACATTCAACACATGCATGCATGCATATATATATGCATATTTATTAACTAATTAATAAATATTATAATAAATAGTATTACTTAATATATTCAGACCTCTTTGGTCAGATATACCACTGAAAACATACCCTATAAAGTTCTGGATTCTTATTTGTAATTTCTTTTGCTGTATCTAGCTAATCATTGTATTATATATTTATTTTATAAAAATGTACTTTAATTAAATTAACATATCTGGTTAGGGGAAAAATGCTTCTGTCATTTGTCACTATTTGCTGTTTTGAATTGTTTCATTGCAAAGTAATTAAATGAAAATAATAATTTATGATAAAATAAAGTGGCTATAATTTGAAAATGCCAAAAATTTTGTCAGTTACTTTTTATGACATTGCATATCAGCATAGTTTTGTCAGCAAGTCGGAATGTTACTAGATTAATACAAAAACATACAATACATGCGTATAATATATTTTATATATACAATTATTCATATTTATTATAATTAGTACTGTATATTTTTAATATTGATAATCATTCTACATTTTTTAGAAAATGATTACAAATTTATTTTATTTATTCAATTATAATATTGTATATTAAAAGACAACAGCAAATGCTTTTTTTAGCTGGTTTAAAAAAATAAAGCTAAAAATCGCTCTGAAAATCATTTTGAAGGTGCAAAAATATTACCATTTAGCTACACAATGTGATATATCTGAATTGTTGAAAGTGTGTTGTGGAATTATAGTGATGTACTGGATTGTACAAAGGATTCTGATTCATCTGCTAAAAGGATGTAAGATGTCGATTACGAAGATTACGTTTCTGTGTACACATGCTATTGTGTGTATGTGTGTTTCCTTCTCTTCTCCCCACCTTTAAGCACTTAATTTTAAAATTCTTCCTGTATCAGAGAGGTTGCAGGGGGGCGGAGACACAACCAGTTTACCTCTTCCCCCAGACAGCCAATCAGTTCGAAAGAGCTGATTTGTCCCCGCCCCCTGGGCTGGTCCTGCCAGAGCTGCTTTGTGTAAAGCATGCAGAGGGTTGCTGCCCTCCTCCCTTTTGCTTTAATGGCTGTCAGAGACGCCGAATAGAGCGAGAGCAGCTTGAAAAGTGCTCCGTTTGATTCAGAAAGCAGCAGAAAAGAAAACACTGCACACAACATGATGCCAGGACATGCTAGAAACCCACACGTGAGTCAGATCATGTCATTTTGTCATTTGCTTTTCCTCGTTCCTTCTGCCTGCTTCCATCCCTCTCCCTCCTCCGTTTATAATGTTTAGGGTGCAGCTAGAGTCTTGTGATGCCTCTTAGCAAGGATGATGAGTGTGTGAGCTGGAATCATTGTGGGTTATCTTGATGTGGACACTTAGTCAGAATGGTATTAGTGATATGACTTCTGTGTTTTATTTTAATGTGGAGAAGATGAAAACAAACACAGAGGCTGGTAGGACAGATGGACAGTGCCTGAGAATCCCTCTAGTACATAATAGGAGAAGTGTGAGAGTGATGAAGAATTCACAAAAGGCCAGTCACTGCCTTAAACTATACCATATGCCGTTGTAACCTCATTTTTGGAGGACGGATGGGAGTTGGCCTTGAAGATGTTCTGTAGACATTTATTGGCCATAGAGCACAGACAC
>JAUZSZ010000075.1:18619660-18631808 GCA_034780575.1 Labeobarbus marequensis | reverse complement strand
GATATTACAGTCATGGACAACATCTTATTCTGCTATTGAATGGAAAACATAATGCATTTATGGTAAGAAAATACACATTGTACATCAGTTTATTAATGTTTTCAGTAAAAACTGTCAAATATTATGACAGTTTAAAATAACTTTTATATTTGAATATTTTAAACTGTAATGTATTCCTGTGACAGTAAAGCTGAATTTTCAGCAGCCATTAATCCAGTCTTCAGTGTCGCACGATCCTTTAGAAATCATTTTCAATCAACTAATTTGCTGATTTGGTGGTCAAGAAACAATGATTATTATTATAGAGGTTAAAGACCACCGTGCTGCTTAATATTTCTGTAATTTCTGTAATCGTGATACATTTAACAGTGCCTTTACTGTCACGTTTGATTAAGTACAGTTTATAACAGCAAGTGTCTAAACATTGAAATGCAGGAATGCTTAATGTAATAGTACGGGAGATAAAAAATGCAGTGATATGAAATGTTCTTATGCTAATCTTGACCATTAGCTTATTATTTTGTAATAATGTTTATGCTATAACCTGTTACAGCAACAACTGCCTCTATCATTCAAAGCCAATATAGAGGACAAGACGTGGAAGGGAGAAGCACTTCTACCTTGGAGGTATTTCCCTCAGGGCATAAATAAGATGAATTCCTATGCCATCCATGGCTCTGGAGCAGGAAGGTCCTATGAGGCTCTGTATCCTGTTCCGAGAGAAGACCTAGTAGAAGGCCAGGGACCAGACTTGTAAGTTTAGATATCTTAAAATTATTTGTTTCCTTTTAATGGGTCTTAACATCACCAGGACCTTAACATTTCTTCTCTCATCTGAACAGTCACCGACTCGAGTATTTTCAAGACTTCACTCTGCAAAGTATCATGGGAGAAGACTGGGTTCAGCCAGAATCTGACCTGTGGGATTTGGCAGGCAAATGACCAGCTGAAAATCATAAATGATGTTAAAACTGTCTTCTAACCGATTTGTTTAATGCAGTAATTACTTGCAATTTGCTTCCATGGCTATGTTAGAGCACAAACTCCACTGCAGTCTAATCAAAGTTAATGATGTGGCTTGTTTTAATGTGGGTGTAATAGCAATATAATGGCTTTTATTATCACAATTTAATAAATCTTCTATCAATAATGGGGCACTAATATCAGCAGTAAGTACTCCATCCAGCACCAAATATCTATGCAATATGTAGCAAACGGGAATTGTTCATTTTATATAAGCTACTGAAACAAAAATAGCCATTTAATAATGGAGATGGTAAATGTGGAAATTGAACATTAAATAAACAAACGACAACATTTAAGTTTTTCTTTGTCCTGTTTTGGAACTTGGTAACAGACATGGTGACATTACTGTTTGGTACATATGGCATTGTGCTGCTATATATGAAATATATCCTTAGGCTTTCAAGAGAAAAATGAGTATTTATCCATCAACATGTGCCTAAACCTACCACAAGACGGTTCCTTAAATCCCTTTTATGTGTTGTTATTAGGTCTGTAGCAATCTCGTGCAACCTTTGAGTAAAAGGCATTAGCTGAAGGAAAACTTAGCCTATTTCCGAGATATTAAACCTCTTCTAAAAACAGCCGAGCTTTAACTCTCTCTCAACAAACCCATGCGTATAATCAATAGGCGCTGCGTAAACTGCAAATTAGCTGCTAATAAGACGGAACACGGGTTTATAATTGCAGCCGCTGTCCGTTAAATGAATATTAACAGTGACTAATTACCGAGACGCTGCTCTCGCGCTGCCGAACTCCTGACACGAGCGCGCTCTGCGGGCGTGAGCTGAATGCGCGCGCCGTACCCGAGAGCGAAGGTCATGGCTAACCAAAGAAAGATTTTGAACTTACAAAAATGTTTCTGATATCATTACTTAAAACTTTAAGGGTTCACATTTTAAATGTTCGTGTTATAGTGTTTTTACTTAAACACCGAATTCACGGGAACAAACATCATGTGTTAATATGTAGACCTAATTAATTTGCTTGTAAATGCTTAGTTTATTTATTAATTTTATTAACAATTAATTATGACATGCATTATTTATAGCTACACACAAACACACATAGGCCTATTAATTATAATGAATTATATATTGTATATTATTAATGTCTGTATTTATAAATATATTAATTGTTTATATGTAGTTTGTGTAACATGGAAAAAGATGTTACTCAAATTCATCTGTTGGGAATGCAGGGAGGCATGACACATTACTAATATATTTAGCCTAAATACATAAATAAAAAAAACTGAACCCAATAGAAAAAGAATCACATCCAGGCTCGTACTTAAATTACACACACAGACTCGGAGTAATCGCATTTGTTCTCTCCACATGCAATCCATTCACTGGGGGAAATAACGGAGTACAAATTGCTTCTTGTTAGGAGCAGAGCGAAGTCAATCAGATGGCCTTCCACTCATGTTTTTTAAATCAGGGAGAATTTATGTGCTGACATTTTATAATTGATAGGAGGCCTGTTCAAAACTGAATGGGTAGATTGGGCACTGGCATGTTTTCAGAGGTATTTCTGCTAGCTGAATAGTGTTAGCCACACGGAAATGGAATAGATTTAATCGAATACACATAAGACACAATGCTGAATGCCGAAGGGAGGGGTAAATATTGTCACTCTTTTTTTAAAAAATGAGAATGAATCATGTTTGTTATTTGATTCCATTATATCCATAATGGACCTGTTTACCTGTCGCTTTTGCCCCTTCTATCCATTTGTCAGAGGCAGGTAATATCTGCACTAAAATATTGATTCCCATCTGTTGGAAAACACATTAACAAACAAATATTTTGAACCTGCAATAGTGTCTAGTGGCAGTTTACAAAGCATTTCCCCCCCTATCAGAGATCATTTTGATATATTTTTTTGTTTTGTTCATCACTAAAAAATATCAATCATTGCGCTCTGAGCTACAAAAATGTGTTTCCATGACAACAAAAGCTTTTCTGGATAAAAGGGGCTGTCAGGGAGAATATTTTTCTTTATAACTCTGTCATAATCATAAACATTAGTACTATACACTCTCTCTCACGCACGCACATCAGTGAAGCCCATTAAAGGCCACTATAAAAGAAGGAGGCCTAAAAGTAAAGGATGATAAAGAACCACACTCGCAAAGCGGAGGTTATTTTTACAGATTTTAAGGGGAGGGGAAGATGATAAATCTGAGTTGGAAGGCAGTAATAAGAGAGGATGGCAGGCAACACAACATTATCAGGCTGTTTGTGCTGTGTGGAAGTGCTGGAGGGGGAGGGCCGCCGAGGAGAGCCTTTACCCGTGCGACACCCTCTGATTGATAGTGGAATAAAGGTCGTTCCGTGTGATGAATGAATATTTCGATATAACCCAATCACGGAGCACAGGAAAACGAATGACTGGATGAGAACAAGATGAGCGGGTCCACCGAGGGCACGGCACGCAGAGCCAGCAGAGACACTAAATCACAAAATAACAGAATTGAACTTTATATGGCCATAAATGGGAGAGTATGTGGAGAGACAGGGTTGAAAACGCTACCTGGATACACTCAGCTTTTCTGTCAATACTAAACCCATGAAGAAAGAGAAAGAGGCAGGGGAGACGCGAGAGACGGAGCCAAGAGTCTTTCCACAAGACATTTAGAGGTCATGCTCTAAAGCGAACGTGGTAACTGTGGAGTTGTTCATAAAGTGGTTAACTCACAGCGGGATGCTCTGTTTGTGCACGAGGGTCAGTTTGATGGAATATCAGTCTCCCATTTGTCTGAGAGCCACAGATGGGTGAGCTGAAGACAAATGCTGCAGTTAGACAGCCAAAACAGCATTTCAGTCCTGATGTGCATGGAATTGTATCGATTAATATCACAGACAAAACTAACAAGCTACACAACAGTTACGCTCATATGGGAAATGAAAAGCCTGCAAAGATCAGATAAGTATCTGTGATCGCACATTAGATGACAAGCGAGTCACTGAATTGTTCAGTTCTACCGATTCTTTTAAAACATGGATGTGTCCAAATGAACAAGATGCTTTTTGTGAATGTGCAAGATTTCTGAATCATTAGCCGTAACTAGAAGAATAACAAAGTGCAGTAAAACTATTTGCGCTACAGAACAGTGTTTATGAATATTATGAGAAATACCAGTTTGCAGTATGAAGTCTGTAATCACCTTCATACCCTCATTCACTATTCCCTACATTACTCGACTATCATAATCCACTGAATGAGTTACTGAAAACGAGTGAGTGAATTTGGAGTGTGGTGGATGCCATTTTCTGCTGACACACAGGAAATGATCTGGTGCACGCGGTGTCCAGATTTGCTCACTTGTTTTCACTCATAGAGTAACGTAGGGAATATTAATTGAGGGTATAGGGGGAGCCTTATTCTTTCAGGAACAAGTATAGGTAAGTCATTGAATTATTCACTCAACTGAATCATTCAAAAACACAGATTCATTCAGAAACACCACTACATAAATGGTTTGATTCTGCTGTGGCTTCGTTTGGAATTATTCTATAACTGCCAATATTGTGTGGAAAATGCTAATCTGAATCTTAATATTTTTGTATAAAAGTAATATCACACTTGCAACCATTCTATTCTGGAATTTCTTCTATAATGTGCCTTAAATGTTACTGCAGGAATATCTCTGGCTCTGCAGCCATTTAGAAAGATTTCTAATTAATTGTTGAATAAGGCTTAATGGACTGTACTACATGTTAATTACCCTACAAAACATTAAATAACCATTTTGGAAAACATCAAAGTAGTCAATGGAAAATCATCAATTAGTTAATCAAGTCTCTTTGCTTAATTAACAGAAAGTGACTGAGGCATCTTGCCCTTTTCTCAATTAAAAAGCTCCACATAAACATAGAAAACAAGAGGGCATTATTTGCTTGTCAAGTACTATCATACTAATATTTCATAAGCTATCATAAAGCGAGTAACTAAACCTGGGAGTGAGAGAGAGAGAGAGAGGGTGAGAGGGAATTTTTTTATTATTGCTTTGCCTTAGTTATTTGCTTCTTTATCTTGTGGCTGTGGTGATATCAGAACGCCATAGAGAAGATATAGCAGGCAAAAGATAAAACTGACACGTCTCACTCCAGTTAACTCTGTTTCCCTTTCTGCCGACAGAAATGCTCATCTGCATGTCCAACAGGATCATCTCTTGCACCCAGATTAAAGTCTGAAAAGCTCAGACATATCTGCTCGCTTTTAGTCCTCTTTTCTTTTTGTGTCACTTTGCTTTCTGACACGGTACCATCTGTCTACCGGCATGAGTTTCTCAGCATTATCCAATTATCTAAGAGGTAAGGCATATACTGCTCAGGTTGCTACCTTGACAAAATCAATAAAAATGCATAATGTCTGATACTACTGTCGTCGGAGCACACCATGATCTTTGGTGAAGAGAAGAAAGTAAAGAAGATTGTGGTCCTGGAGCGTGAGGACAAATGACAATAAAGCAAAGCTGGACAATGGAGTGGAATTGGGTTATGTGAATCAAAACAAATAAGGTTTGCTTTCACAGAGTATGCTGAAATTATTCAGTGTTATGAACACAATACACAGAGTACAGCAGGGCCGGAGTGGGATCCATTTTCAGCCCGGTAGTGTAATGCTCAAGACCAGCCCACCACCTATCCCCATCCAACCCCCTTCCACCGTGGTGGAATCTGGATAAATGAAGTGACAGATCTGTTCTTAATATCCTGTTATATTTATTTTTGACATGTTTCAATAAAAAAATATGAATAATGTAAATATGGCCATAAATATCAATAACAAATCACATACGGATTTTTCTGCAACAAAGAGTCCAACTGTTACATTACAAAAAAATGGTTTGCATTCAAACAAAAATAAAGTAGTGCAGTAAGAAATATACTTTTTGCACTGTTTTTTTTATATCCATGTCAATGTAATAAATAAAATAATGAAATAAATTATATGAAACCTTTCTGCTACAAAACATACAACTGTAACATTATAAAAAAAAGTTCAGTTCAAAATTGAAAGCTGCCAAGCAGTCATCAGTAACTAAATGGAAAATCAGTAAGCATCTCGAAAGAAAGAAAGAAAGCTAGAAAGAAAGAAAGGCCTACCATTCTTCACAAGTTTTGATTTACACTCAGAACTGAAAATGGCAAAGCCTTACAGCATCAACACCGCCTAAGCAGTGCACTGGTTTCTGCAACTTTGTTTATTACTGTCTCATTGTCTATAGACATGAGGATTTCCTTTTCTGTGCCCATTAGCATGAATGCCTCTAAGTTCTCTTGAGACATCGAGCTTCTTAGCCTGTTCTTAACAAATTTCAGTATTGAGAAGCTTCTCTCACAGGCGATCTGAGTGAGTGAGATTGTCAACAGAAACTTATATGCCAAACCAATTACATAGTAGGCATCAGTGAGAAAGTTGTACTGTGAGAGGATGAGATACACACAAATGGCACAGTTTTTGCAGCAGGAACAGGTCCTGTTCTCCAGCTCTACCTCTGGTTCCATAAACAATGGTCCACCTGTATCCTCCTCACCTCCTACAAGCATCTCACTACCTGTCCTTACAAAGTAACCCTCCAGAGGGGACTTCTTCAGTCTCTCCTGCTGGAATACCAAGCCAGACAGCTCAGCATGCAATGTGCCAACAGTTGCTCTATCATCAAATTTAAGCAGACACTTGCTGATTTCTTGGAGTGCTGGCCTAGGGAGCCCATTTGCCTTAATTTTGACAAAGTTTTTAGGGGTCAAGACAGTCAAAATCTGAGAAAAGTTCTGCATTTTCTGAAAATCTTCTATGTATGCTACCTGCCACAGTGCACACTGACCTCAAAGCCAGCATCTGGTGATGCTAGAGGGTTGTCTTCTGAAAGCTCTCCAGACATGTTTTTCTTTTTTTGAACCCGTTTCTCTGGAAGTGCAGTCTGCACTTCTATCTCAATGCTATCCTCCTCTTGCAGATTTTGATTGGCCCAACCCACAAACTCATCAGCTGCTACTTTCACTCCCTCAAAGTCTCTGATAAATTTGTTAAGGCTCTCCTTTGTCCCCTCAACCAGATGCTGAGCTGCTAGAATATCCATACTCTTTATCTGCAGGTACTTGGAGAGGGGGGATGTATGCTCAAAAATTCGGAGAAAGGATTGAGCAGTGAGGATTGTTTCATACTTTAGAAGGGCTTCAGTGTATCCCTTTGCTTTGACCCTCACTGTTGGCTTCATATTTGCATCTTCTTCAATAGAGGAGAGATTCAGCAGCAGGTTAACATACAGAGCATCCTGAGGTTTACCAAAACTCCCAAAGACCTTTGTGAGAGTCTGGTCCTTAGCCCACCACCTGGTTTCCCCTATTGGGCACAGTCTTCTGTGACTTTTGTCATTACTGGTCCCTTCCCACCTCTGCATACACTTATACGATTATCTGAGAAAAACTACAACATTGTTAAGCAATGAAAAGAGAGATGTACTTTCTACAACAACTTCCTGTTGTGTCTGCCAGTACCAGATTCAGAATATGTGAATAACACCAGACATGAATCTGTGTAGGAGATTGCTCTGAGAGAAATGCAGAGAACCCTTGATATTGTCCCTGTATGTTGGCTGCACCATCAGTGGAGTTGCCCATACATGTGCCAATGTCAATACCAAGATTGTATAATGTCTGTTTGAGCATCTCTTTGAAATATTTTCCTGTTGATGCTTCACAGTCTAACAAAGCAACCAGTCGTTCATGGATGGCATCTGTAACATATCTCAAAATGACTGCACACTGGTCTTTTGAGGTTATATCGTGGGTGGTATTTGGACTGAAATCATTTCTGCCAGTTTAACCTCATCTGAAATTGTGCTCTTTATAATTTGGCTGATGATATCCACAACTTTAAAGATAATGTGTTTTGACAGGAAAGTCACAAGAGAGTCTCTGCCCTTTGCTCCAGTCTCATGGTGCTTCTTGCTTTGCTCAATACAAGTGTTCAAGTGCTGTTGAAGGCACATATCATACTTGCCTCAATCAATGTATATGCAGCCTCTGCTTGATCTCCTCTGTAACTAAGTCCACATTTGCCAGTGACTTTTATGACATCTACTATGCGCCCCATTGCCAGATGCTTTTTCTTTATTCGTTCATAATGTAAAGACATTTGGTTGCCAGTCAATAGACTTTTCACATCTGCCTTTTTAGCTTTTAGAAAGTAAGCATCTGCACTATCTCTGTGGGCATTGCGTTTCTCATGTTCCTCAATCCTCTGATGAACATGTTTCCATGCATTCATACCTCCCTTTATAAAAGGACTATCACCTGCAACAGGTGCAAATGCCAAACACACACACCAGTACAGATAATTTGTTTTTTTCATTGTATGTTAACCACTTGTGGTTGGTTTCAGCCTTTCCATTATAAACTTTTGCTATGGGATGTTTCTGTGGCTGTTGAGGATGATAACTGAAAAACATGTCAAGGTCCTTTGACTGAGGATGAGTAAAATAATCAAACGTATCATTCTCCTCATCTACACTAATTGATTGTGGATCAGGGACCTTCTGCCTGGCTGCTGTGGTCTCTGTCTCTGTCCCCTCACTTCCCTCAGCATCAGGCTTATCTGTTTTTAACACAATCGCATTTAAAAATAGGCATAAGGCTAAAATCACTTACATTTAATTGAAACAGATAATCAAAAGAAAAAACCCACTTTGGATAAAGCGTTCGCCAAATATATGTTCTATAGTTTTTGACTATAGTCACTGTACCTTGAGTCGCCAGTTCCTGTGTGCTTGTTTGTCTTGAAAAAATATCTGTCAGTTTGGTACGTTTGTCAGGGACCTTCTGCCTGGCTGCTGTTGTCTCACTGAAGATCAATGTCTCTGGCTCGGTCCCTGTCTCTTTCTTTTTCTCACTTCCCTCAGCATCAGGCTTATCTTTATTAAACCACAATAACATTTTAAATAAGTCAACAGGATAAAATCACTTACATTTAATTGAAACAGACAATCAATAGAGAGAGAAAAAATTAATTCCTTCAGTGTAAGTCACTTTGGATAAAAGCGTTTGCCAAATGCATATCAGTACGTTAAATGTTGCTAGTCATTGTACCTTGAGTCGCCAGTTCACGTGTGCTCGTTTGTCTTGAAATTTTTTTTGTCAGTTTGGCACATTTGGCTGCGTCATCCTCCAATGCCTTTCTTTTTTTTAACCTTGCTTTTTCAGCTCCTCCAGGCATCTTTTTTTTACTTTACTATATTATTTTTACTTTTATTCTTCACGCTATTAGCGCACTCTCCCTAACTCACACCATAGCGTTAATGGCTTCTGGTTGCCTCCATGGCAACGACCTGGGACACGCGCTTGTGTAGAGGAAGCCAGAGAAAGCGCGCGCGCGAATTAATGTTAAATTCAAATCTAGTGTTATTAGCTTAGTTATCAGTCACACACTAACTTAAACACAGATACGTTATTCTGTGTATGTGGAGAAAAAAAAGAAAAGAAAAAAAAAAGCAGGCGAGTCTGCCGGGGAAGAGCGGCCCACCGGGAATTCTCCCGGTTCTCCCGATGGCCACTCCGGGCCTGGAGTACAGGAAGTAATGGACCATTACAAGAAGAAGAAATGTCTATTTACACAGAACAAATGATGGGAAAGGCCCATGCACTGCTGGCACTTTCCACAAATAGGGTGTACACTTAGATGCACAATAATGTGTACTATTAGATTGGAGAGATAAAATAATAATAATAATTAAAAAAAAAAAACATTAGCATGAGAAATTAGTTTTCAATCCTTCAAAGTCTGCCCTCACCCTTAAAATAGATTGTCCCACATCAATATGTTTTCAATAATTATGAATACAAATGGTTGTGCTGACTGTATTTGTCAAGCTCAACCAAGTGACATTTTCATCTAGACTAAATTTACAACCTGTGTGTGTTTTTAATGGATTTTATTGAATTTTCTTCTAATTATTTAATATTAGTTCTTTCAACTTTGAAATATATTAAATATTTATTGCAAAAAAAAACCCAAATCATGTTTGTTAAACTAGCAAAATAATTGCTATCCATATATTAAATAAAAGAAAAATAAAGGTTAAAAGATTGAAGGTTACTGGCCAATTACATTTACACTGACCATTTATATACAGTATAACCAGCTCAAATAAGAGGATGTCATTTGATGACTAAACTATTGCTATCCGGTGGAAAACCTTATTTTTTCCATATATATTTGTCTGTCTCCTCTTTTTATTCTCTCTCTCTAGCCCGATTTTCTTTCTTCTCTCATCCTCCGCTTTATCCGCCTTAGGGAAATATTTCCACCTACACTGTAATTCTTACTGTTTCTCATTTATTTATTTATTTATTTTATATTTATTTACTTCTTTATTTGTAACACATATCTAGCTTCTCAAGTTTCTTTCTCAACCATAAAACAGCTGCATGTCTGTAACACCTTCACTGCAGGTAGAAATACTCAACAGACAATTTTAAAAATTAATCTACAAATGTCATTAATAATATAAAATGCATAACTTGCATAAAACTTACCACAGTATTGTTGCTTTTCTGTAAATAAATATCATTTAAAATGTTCTCTCCATCAAATGGTGTAAGCTTTTAATGACACCTAATTTGGAGCAGACAAAAATATCTGTAGTAACTGTGGTACTTTGGCAGAACTTGGTTACCATAGTTATTTTTTTTGTGTGAGGGTAATTAGAAGCAACCAGAGAGACATACAATATGCACAAATAAATGTGACTCAAATTAAGTTACACAACACAAACTGCAATCTGACAGCACCACATGTCAGAACAAAGAAGTAAAGTTGGAAAGTAATGTTTATAGTACTAATGAATGACAGGTAATGTGCTAGAACAGGACAACATCATCTAAGATTGCTATGTTAGAATATTTATGAAAACAAGCATTTTTCAATTATTTTAAAAGAATGAAACACTAAAGAACTTTCACAAAACGCTTGTGATATATAATTGATCATGTCACTTTTTGAAATATAATTAAATATTGAGAGTTAAAACACTTGCAATTACCAAATATGACATCTGGAAAAAATACAAATTTTAGAATACATGAACCCATTACAACTACATAGACTTCAAGAAATATTTTCCCATTTGATAGGAATTAAAAGCTCCAGCCTTGATAAAATCTTTCAGCAAGACTATCATTCTGTGATTGCTTTAGGGCATATATTTGATATTGACATATCCCAGCTGCCATAAGACATCTGCATGCATCTGATGCCATTCTGAATTAATTACAATTAATTTTACTCGGTGCTGTGTGTAACCAGCTAATCAGGACTCCAAGTGCTCATACGTCTCAGAGAAATTGCACTAAAAATAAAGAGAAGCGTGCCAAGATCAGAGGGACTTCACCATCAAGATTCATCTAATGTGTCATTTAGAATCAAGAGCCCTCCATTTGGGATCATCAGGACTTCAACTAGAATTTCAAATGCTTTTGGATCTCAGTCTAGGAATTGGAATTCATAGGCTAAAAGGCACTGAAAAAGAATCCCAGAGAGATGGATTTTAATACAAATTTATATACTGGTGTGACTGAATGATTAGAGGGAATTATATATATATATATATCACCAGTCAAAAACACATAAACAGCAAAAACAAATTATATACATATACAGCAACTGTAAAATTGTGAAATATTAATAGAATTCAAAATAACTGTTTTCGTTTTGAATATATTTTAAAATGCAGTTCATGTGATGGCAAAGCTAAATTTTCAGTATCATTACTCCAGATTTTTTAGGATTTTATTGATAAATATAAAGTTGAAAAGAACAGCATTTAGCTGAACTAAAAAGGTCTTGTGGCATTACAAATGTCTTTACTGCCACTTTTGATCAATTTAATGCATCCTTGCTTATTCACTCAAGAATGGAGTAAAGGCTGCATATTAAAACAGAAGAGGTATTTCTATATTTGTAATTATATTTCATAACATCACTTTAATTTAATGTCAAATGACAACTCCAAAGAGGAAAGATATGTGTGATCCCTTGTGTGTGGATGTGTCAGGGTGAAGGGTTCTCTCTGAGGTATGGACTAGACTTCTGTCATCGGTAGATAAGAAGGGAA
>JAUZSZ010000075.1:18509054-18521600 GCA_034780575.1 Labeobarbus marequensis | reverse complement strand
GAGAATGAGACTCCCAAAGGAGAAATATAGAATTCGTTTAACGTAATTAGTGGCTAATAAACAGGAGAATTGATTTAGCACTCTTTCAATTAAATATTTCTATGAAAAGCTAAGAGGGGCATTCTTCATACTGCTGTTGTGGCCAAATGGATTTTCTACTTTTTTGTAATTTGTTCTATATTTCCAGGCTGGTAATGAAAACAGCACACAGGCTTAATGGTAATTGTGAAAATTGCTAAAGATTTGTTCAAATCCATGCTTTGGCCACTTTTTCTCTCTCTTCCCTTATCTATTGTTCTTTACCTTGTTAGGAAATATTAAGTACATGGTGAAATGTGAGGTGTGATTTTTCATGGAGACTGGAGTTACTTGTTCTTAAATAACTTTCCAATTCATTATAGAACTGATTTAAGTTTGAGGCCACAAAGTTAAATGACTTCCAACAAGGCCCCAATCACCATAGATTGAGCAAGACATGTCTTCCCAATATTCAAAGTAGTAGTCAATTAGTATGTATTTTTCAATTATTAGTTTGAACAAAATTAATCTTGACCCTATTAATTTCCAAAATACACATTTCTTGTCTAACTGTACTGGATACTTCAGTGCACATTATTCCACAATCAGTCTGTGCATCAGTGTTGGTGCATCGCATGGACGCAGCTATGGTTTCTGGGCCCCCTAAACAGCATACTGACTCGGGTCCCCCTTCGGGCCCCCTCTCCCTCATTGGGCCCTTGGAATCATCCTAACCTTTCCCCCTACTCCACAAATTGTTAATGTCAACTAAAACTATTAAATTGTTCTCTTTAATTGACATGCAGCTGAAATGAAATATAAATATTAGGTGAAAAACTTACAAGACAATACTGTCTTGACAACTAACTAAAGTACTAAAAAATACTAATACTAAAACGGAAATAAAAAGCTTAATTGAACAACAACAACAACAACAACAACAACAACAACAAAAAACTATAGAAATGACAAGTAATGTTGTCAAAAGTACCAACTTCGGTACCAGTTGGTACTGAAATTTTAAAATGTCCATTCCCCGCTAACATTTGAGCACTGTTGAACATTATTGTAGCCAATCACAGTCATATCTGTTGAGTGCATGAACATAATGGCCAATCAGAGGTGTTTAAGAATCCATTTAACAAAATTTAACAATTTTAGTAGCGACTGGTACAGAAGTACTTTTGTCAACACTAATGACAAGCAAATAAAACGATGAAAACTAAAATTACGATACATGTATATAAAAAAGCTAATTTAAAATATGATTAAATACTATAACCGTATATAAATACCACTAAAATAACACTGCTGTGCATTACTGGTGGGGATTTGTCAGGTTTCAGGTTACATCATTACACCAGTAGTCGGAGAGAGTCTTTGTACGTAAGTGACACAGAACTATTTAGTCAACAAATTGTTCATAAGCACAGATTTATTCAGGAACTAAACAAGTGACTGAATCATTTATTTAACAAAAATTAAAAAAAAAAAAAATTAAACAATTAGTTTTTGCTTTTACATTCATTTAGACCTATTTTCAGTAGTGGAGCAAAAAAACAGACGGATATTGCAGGGCAGTAGCTGGGGTTTGCGGGGCCCTGGTGCAGGTTGTACCCATGTCTGAAATTGAGTAATTAGCACAAATACATAAATAGAACAAAGATACAAATTAAACAATGTTTAAGTTTTTTTTTTTTCAATTGGTGTTCAGGTACAGAAACCAAATAATCAAATTTAAAATATTATTGCACAGTCTTCACTGTATAAATTAAAGATTAATTCTTGTTAAAAATACAAAGTAATTCAGACAAGAGCAGTGAGTGATTTTCTCTGTATTTTCTTGGATTAACATTAAGGACATCTACAGTTGGTAAATTAGGCATGGTCACTTTAAGAGACAATGCAGCCAACATAATGATACACATCTGTTTTCTGTTTACATTCTGTTCAGACGTAACCAACAGTTTTTCGATGATACTCACCAAGACAGGTATTGCAACATAATTTTGTATGTATTTGTCAGTTAAATCGCTTGAAGAGGCAAAACTCAATTCGGTGTTGCGGGCTGTGAGACACGGCTCTCAGTGTGCACGCTGCACAGATACTAATTTAAGCTCTTTTACGTCTTATGTTTGAATGCTTTTGAATTTCTTGAATGCTTAAATTGGCAAGGCTTAAAAACGTGCAAATGATAAGCTTTCGTGACGACACACAGCAGTAGCCCATCAGCTGTCCTCAGCGCTGGCCCTGGGTAGTCGGTTGAAATCACCAGGGGGCTCCCCCACAGCACTGGGCCCACATAATTGACTCTGAATAACTGTCAATGTGACTAAAATGCATACTACTCAGTATTAACTTCTTGTTTATTGAACTTTATAAAGCAGTATCACTGTTCTTTTTTCAACATTCTTGCTCCTGTGATATAAGGTAGATCACATTGCATAAAATGAGAAAAACGTTAAATTTGATCCCCAAATTAAACTGCAAATTACAATTTACTATTTGAAGGAACAGATGTGTTCCCTCACCTAATTTTTCTAACAGATCAAAGTATGTGAACATAACATTGAGGCTCTAATTACTTGTAGGATCCTGCAGAAGCCAAAAAATTAAAGTCCAAAATCATAGTGCAGAACATCCTAGCCCTGGGTTTAAACACATCAAATTAACTATTCAGAGGAGACAATAACTGCCAGAATTACAGTGGAATATTTATTCTCGGATACCAGTAATTTCATCACCCTTGTGATTAGTGTGAGGTCACGTGCATCTCAAAACTTCACAAAGTATGTTAGCACCATTTCTGTCTTCTCGTCTACCATTAGTCGTGGCCTAATGGTTAGAGAGTCGGACTCGTGATCCAAAGGTTGCAAGTTTGAGTCTTGGGCCGGCAGGGATTGTAGGTGGGGGGAGTGAGTGTCCAGCGCTCTCTCCACCATCAATACCATGACTGAGGTGCCCTTGAGCAAGGCATCGAACCCCCAACTGCTCCCCGGGCGCCGCAACATAAATGGCTGCCCAATGCTCCGGGTGTGTGTTCAAGGTGTGTGTGTGTTCACTGCTGTGTGTGTGCGCACTTTGGATGGGTTAAATGCAGAGCACAAATTCCGAGTATGGGTCACCATACTTGGCTGTATGTCACGTCACTTTCACTTTTTTCACTTTCACTTTACCTCCTGTGAGACATGAAAAGCAGCGCTCTCGACTGCTTAACTCAGTGAAAAAGGAAAATGTGCTCCGGTGAGAGGTCTTACCAGTGATTTGAATGTCTGCTTCTTTCTGTACCACTCTCTCTTGTATTAGTCAGAAGACGGAAGGCAAAAAAGCTTTTTTTAAAGTACCTTTAATCATACTGGGAACTCTCCCTGAGGATTGAAGCTGTTTCAAATGGAACTTTACTGAGAATATGTGTGTGTGGCTTTGGGTTAAATGGCTCTGTGCAATTTTAATCAAGGCTAATAACACATGAGCATTGAAAGCGCTCCCGTGGCACTGAAGCTCTATAGTAATCATGTAAAAAATGGAGCTCTATATGTGTCAGTGTGGTCCTGGGCTTGTGCTACGCGAATCGTGGCTCTCTGATGAAGGGCTGCTGTCGAATCGCTTAAGCGTAATGTGAGGTATTAAGTGCAGAGAGTTCAATGGTAGTATGTAAGAAGTGTAGGTGAGAGTGGAAGCGCTCTGAAGTATCGGTAAAATCAGTAAGCTCAGATATTGCCTTTTAAGTGGAGCCAGGTCTTACCTTTTTTTTAAGAGTATGAAATGTCTGTGAACGAGTGCATCACCTGGAAAGCCTCACATTATATGTCAAGCGGCCATAAGCTTTTATACTGTACACAACAAAATTTCATTTTTTTTTTCATGTTTTTCCTTTGTCATGTTAGCATGTTAAATTGAGATTGGAGAGTAAACAGAAATCAGACAATGTAATATAATTCATACATTACTGTCTTTAAAGAATAACCTTAAAGAATAACTGTTGTTCTAGTGACTTCCATTTTCTTCACCTTCCAAGTGCATATAGAAAGTTTGACAATGTAATGGACTTGTTAATATGCCAATTTTATCAAACACAATTAGTCTGTCTAGAAGAATTATACATTTTTAAAATTCAGCAAAAATCCAGTTTGAATCCAGTGATTAAACCCGTTTAGGATTATGTGGATGATAACTTTAAGAGAAAATAGAATAAAATCTATTTTTGATTGCATCAATGTTTTTAATTGTTTTCCCCCCCCATTTATTATACAGGTGATATAAGACAAGTGAAATATACTACCATTCAGTTTTAAAAGTGAATGGTAGTTACAAAAAAGTACTGTAGCATGGTTTCCACAAAAATATTAAGCAGCACATTCGTGTTCAGCAGTGACCATAATAAGAAATATTTGTTAATCACCAATTTAGCACATTAGTATGATTTCTAAAGTTATTTTTGAGGTAATTGCTGCTAAAAATTCAGCTATGAAAAAGATGGTTCTTTGCATGTAATCACAATTCTATTTAGAAACATATCAGCCTGAAGCACCATTTTTGCTGAACCCTATTCACTATTAACTAATTACTTATTAGCATGCATATACTGGCTGTATATTATACTTATAAAGTACATATTAAAGCCTTATATTTTATTAATACCATCTACATTTGGCCTTCATAAACATTTGTTTTTACATAAACAAATGGAAGAGGCACACTATAACTTTCAGATGCAGATATGATATCCCATAACTTCATCATCTGCCACTAAATTACACCAAAATAAACACATAATGATGGACTTAAAGGCATCATAGACGATTGTGAAGATATTTCACTGGAATTGGTGTGTATTATTAAACTATTATTAGAACCATTTGTCTCTAAAATGTGTACATTTTAAAATATGCATTAAAAAAGTATTTTCCATTGCAGGAGTTGTCAAGTACCACCTGGGGGGCACATTGTTAATCATTCATCTATACAAATAAAATGTGCTATGGATTTTTTTTTTGCTGAATAAAGACTCTTGAATACAAAAACTTATGTCTTATTTGGAATGTAATTATCAAATATAAATTATATGTCTACAATCAGTGCCCCTGAAACCTCAGCTGCCTACACAAGAAAAGGAACATACAGTCACTTATTCACTGCAATATATTATTTGGCTGTTGCAGGAATCTTGTGTCCGTTTAAGATTCTGTTTGCTGATCTTGTACTTACCACTTCCACCCCCAAACCCTCCAAAACGCTCATTCTTTGTCCTTCACTAATACATATGCTGCAAAGGCAGGCAATCTCTCTCTCGCACACACATATTCCATTAATATTCAGCCTTGTCTCCCACAGAGCATCCAAACAAATGTTTGTGTCACACACACAGAGCAGAAGAAATACGAAATATTAAATATGTACTTATAAACAGTGCAACTCAGAAAGCTTTTTCACTGACTATCCATCATAAGCACTATTTGACAGTCCATTCTCTTTTCAGTTATGGACAAAAGTTTGCAAAGCCTATATTTTTTGACCTTGCAATTCTGAACCTGTACTGTACTTGTTTAAGGGCCATCGAGATCAGCATGTTTTTTTTTTGCTATTTTAGGCACAGAATGACGTGAACCACTCAACACAGCAGCTGACAGAAACTGTTTTATGTCTAGGAAAATTAGAAACATGACATGAGCACTGAAGTTGTACATTTTTAAAGTTTTACTATATAAGATATTTTTATTTCATGTACTGTAAGTAACGTACATTAGTAATGCTAAATGAGATTTCAGAAAAAAAAAAAACTTACAGGCCCTTAAACTTACAATTCTGTCATTATTTACTCAGCCATGTCATTACAAATCTGTATGATTTTTTTTCCTCCTGAACATAAAAGAAAATATTTTGAAGAATGTTGAGAACCAAACAGTTTTAGTTCCAATTGACTTCCATTGTATTTTTGTCCGTATAATGGAAATCAATGGGAACTGAAACTGTTTCATAATCAACATTCTTCAAAATATTTTCTTTTATGTTTCACAGAGGAAAGTAAGTCATGCAGGTTTGGAACGACATGAGGTTGAGTCAATGCTGACAGAATTTTCATTTTTGGGTGGACTATCCCTATAAACAAAAGTTTTCAATGCCTATAAATTTTGTACTGCACTGTACAAAATCTGTACTGTACTTGTTTATGGGCCACCAAGGTCACCATGTTTGCTATTTTAGGTACAGAATGATGTGAACCACTCAACACAACATCCAACAGAAGTGTTATATGTCTAAGAACATTAGAAATGTGACCATGATATGAGTTGATGTTCACTAAAGATGTAAATTTTGAAAGTTATTATTAGCCTATGTAAGATATTTTTTACTTCTGTCATAGTTTTTTTTTAAGAGCGAGAAATGTTCTTTCCATTTAAATCTCACTATTACTGTTCTTACTATTTAACATGTAGACTAGTCATACTAAAAGTGGTCTCAAAAACAATTTAAAGTATAATAAAAATAACAAATTAAGCATGAATTCTTTTAAATTAAGCTGACGTTTGTGATTTTCTTTGTCACATGTATTCCGTTTACATGTGTAAGTTTGGCTTTCAGAACTTAATTTCTTCTGTATTTTTGTTTTAAGAATGTACTGTATGTTGTTTTGGTAAGAAAAAAAAGCACAAACACAAATCTGCTTTGGCAGATTTTAAAGGGAAACCTGTATTCATTGGAGATGTTTGTATGTGTGTGTGCAGAGGTTGATCGCTTTAAGTGCTCCTCAAGCCTCTTAGACTGGTGTAAATGTGTCTTAGCGGCCACACAGATTTGCTTTAACTCAACGTGTGTGTGTGATGTGGAGGTCTGTGTGCATGTGTCTCTGATGCTCTTCCATTTGTAGTTCCCCGTCGAGTAATACCACAGTGACTTCAAGCACGCCCACCTCTTTTGGTAATTTTGGTTCGAGTCTGACAGCTTTTCCCATCCATTCCAGACTGTTTTTTTTTACCACTATTTTCTCAACCATGTGTGCAACCAAGCTCTTTTAAGAGGTAAGACAAGACAAATGCACCTTTGTTTCTTAGTAAATCATGTTGCTGAAGAAAAACTAAACATTTATACTCAAACAGAAGACACAAATGTATTCTTTGGAATATTTGATTTGCCTAGTCTGGCCTTGTAACATAAAACAATTTTGCCTACGGCTGCTACAAAGACGGGCATACTTTAGAGACTAATTTTCTGCAAAAGTTTGTTCCTGAAAAGTCTTTTAACAACATCTTTTATACAGAACAGCACTTGCGTTGTCTTCGGCGGATGCATTGCATGGCAATTTAGCTTTAGTGCTAAAGACTACTTCTAACTGAAAAGTGGGTGGGAGTTTCTCCCCTCCTCTTCTCTTTAGAGTTAAACCTTTTCCACTGGCTTCTCTCTCTCTTACCATTGGATCTGAAGGAGCTTTTTTTGAGAACCTTTTAATAAATCAGAAACCTACTTTACACTTTTCAATTTCCAAATGCATCCCCAACCCTCACCTCTCACCTCCCCATAATAATTATTCCCATAAGAGAGCAGAGACTGGGGCACAGTGACGGTAAAGGGCCATAACTCGAAGGCCATGCATTAAAATTGTCAGTTAGCAAATGAATACTCATTATATTCTGCATAAAAGCATCATGTCCATTTATCATACTTCTAAAAGAGGCTTTTCTTTACTTCATAACACAGCTCTGGTTTAAATAAAAATTTAGTGTACATTGTACAGGAAAACGCTGTAAAAACTTATAATTTAGATCAATTAAATTAGATAATTATGGATTATTTTACAGTTCACAGTAAAAACTATATGATGTTTAAAAGGACATTACATTAGTTTTTAGCATAAAAAAATTACGGCTTACTATTTGTGGTTAGAATAAAGACAATAACAATATAACTTCGAAAATACTACACAGACTAAATTTGCTGTTTTTCAAGGCTATGAGAAAATATCTGGGTGACATTTCTCCAAATGTCCAGCACATAAGAACACAATGTGCTGGACAGTCTATCCCACAATGCAATATGGTTGCCTTGACCTTCTGACTCCTGTGTGATGAATGAAGAGCACGTTATTTGAACACATACAAGTACACATTACTTGATCTGACTGCCAAGATTTAAGACATTTTTGCACAAAATTGGATTAAAAAAGCTGAATAATCATATGCATATCTGTGTAGAATTAAACACACACTGCATGTTAGATGATAAGCTCATGTGAAAACGATTTACATACTACTGTTTGAAACACTTAGTGATGCATAATACATATGTCTTCACACACCACTGTTAAATCTAGAAGGAAACATACTGTATGTAATAATTGAACAGTATGTAGTACACTAGTATTCCAAGGCAAACACAGCCTCTCTCATATGATGCATTTTGGTTTGAGCTGGAAACTATTATTCAAATTTAGGATGGTTAATATGGAGATTAATGCAGAGACATAATGTGCATGTTACATATATTGAAATGAAAATGTTCCATCAGTGTATCCATATGCCACATCAGTGTGTAAACACCAAAACGTGTTTATCACTGATTATGTAACACTAGTGATTTAACAACCTAGTATCACTGGAAAAACATGCTTCTATGAAAACGTCGCAAAACAGTAAAAACGTATTTATGCAAACAATTTACTGCAGATTCCAGCTGAAATGAACACTAGTTGCAGTAAAACACCAACAACTATTTGCACAATTCTTTATGACTCCAGGCTTTTCTGATGTACTGTAGTAAACTTGCTCAGTCGCTCACATGGTAGAGCATTGCACTTGCAATGCAGAGCACTTAGAGACGAGTCCTGTGAAACATGAATAATGATAAAAGACCAAAGACTTGAAGCAAGCTAAAATGGTTGGCTCAGCAAACACATTTTTTTCTTTTGATAATACTGTCGTTTATTTAGTGTAGATGGTATGTTATTTTCAAACATGACAGAGCAATTATCTTGAAGCTCAGACATTTCATTTCTGAACTGTTGCAATATGCACAGCATATGAAAACATTACAAGATTCATGTTCATCTTTTTCGAATAGACCTGAACATATTTTCAGCACCACTCACTGGACATCACACTTTGAAACTGTTGCAAAACATGCAAGAAGCCATGTAATATACGTGCAGAAATGTCACCACAGGCACATTTTTCTAATGAGCCTGGGTTGTGAGTTAAGCAGGGAGCAGTTTTTTCATTCCTCTGCAACTACGTCTGAAGATATCAGCCATATTGAAAACTGTAGTAACGTGAAAATGATGCATACATTTCACCAAATTGATGACATTTCTCAGAAATGTACACCTGTACTCTGGTAAAGAATATAAATGAGCTGGAGAAGATAGACAACAATACTGTACAACATATTACTAACAAATGAGGATTTTGCACCTGTGATGCTCTGCAGGAATGTGAGTCATTCTTTTTGTGTGCCATCAATGACCAACGATAACAACGCTTTTAACAAGCCAGGCTTTTATAAAGATGTTCAAATACCAAGCTAAAAAAGTGAGACAGAGAAGGACAGAGAAGCTTGCTTATTATGTAACTGTCCTAGGTAGATTTTGATCTATGTGACAGAATAATGTAACACCTGCTTGACTCAATTCTAAACAAAGCATCTAAAATTTAGCTGAACACACCGAGCCAGGTCAATGGGCCAATCAGAAGATGCAAAGTCCGTTGGAGGCAAAGAACACAAAAACACACAGATATTGAATTTTTTGATTTTGTTTCTATTCACTGTTGTATTTTTTTCTTTTTTCGTAAATGATTAAAGAGCTGATGTAATGAACAGTGAACTATAATTAAGAGTTGGAAAGATGAATGACATGAAATGTTAACAGAATTCTTACAAGAAAAAAAAATACAATCAACCTTGAGTTCTGTTGAAAATGGACAATGACAAATTCAAATAACAAATGAAGTGTATTCTTCAATGAAAAACACTTCACTTCATTTCCTTAAATTCTTTGCGACATTTTAGATCTATGTTTGTAATTCTTAGTGTCTCTAATTTAATTACGCCTATTTATTGTAGACTAATAAAGTTAGTTTTGATTTTAAGGCTCTATTTTCTGCTTTACTGTAGTTTAAAACATTTGGTTTCAAAAACACAAATTCAAAATGAAAGTTTCACCCAAAATCAATACACAATGGATTAACCATTCACAAGTTACCTTGAACAGTGCAAAAATTATATAGACCAGATAACCCTTCTTGTCAGAAAACGTGTAACCAAACAAGATGTGAAGTAGGTCACACAAAACAAGGTTAAAAACAAGGTTATTTACCTCAATTTACCATTCAATGAATCAATTTGAGTTCGGAAAATTACCTCAGTCTATTCAATGAATCAATTTGAGTTCGGAAAATTCAGGAAAAATACCTCTGTCCCTCAAAGTTTAAAAGGAAATGAATCCGTCAGCAGAACAGACGATGAACTGATAAGATGAAAAGTTGAAGGTTCAAACTCAATTTATGGGTAGCTTGCCTTTTTTTTTTCTCTTCCTTGAGTTGGCTTGATGCATCCATACCAGGCACGTCAGCAGAAAATCCAAATTTCAATGCATACAACAAAACTGGCCTGTACACACATGATAACATTCTTAGAAACCTCATATAACTCTTGCTTTTTTTACACCAAAAATTAATGCTCGTTATTTAAAGTATAGGCCATACATCACATACAATGAACACATCTCTTCATTTTAACAGGCATGGTTATACCACAGTTTTTAATTCATTACATGTACAAAAATAAATTTTAACTCACCGATTCCTCTGAATTAATAGTATTTTGAAAATCTTTCACACCACAAACTACAGCGATGACTCCATTAACTTCAAAACGACACTCCGGATGAACGCAGCAGTAAGTTTCTTTACAAACTTCACAACTGATCAGTATTTTAGCTCTGAATAACACATCTACTTTATTTAAATCCTTGTGCAAAAACCCTCTAGTCATTTATTTTAAAATAACTTGGTTTTAGAAGAGCGGAAGTTTCAAATAGCAGCGTAGAAAAACTTCCGCTGCAGCCTGAATCAATGGGTGTGCCCATAGCATGGGATTGTTGTGATTTATGTAAAATTCAGCACAGATACATCTTCTAAAAACACCAAACTCAGTTTACAATCATTAATTGAGTATTGTGAAACCAAGGAAGATGGTTTCATGATATTCCGATGTATTATTTCATGACTTAGAGGGAAGCGTGCAAGCCATCCTGCGCGCAATACTTCGGAGTCTTATTACAGAACTGCAAGAAAACAATACAAACAGCTTATCACATTAAAGAGCATTTAAATTAACAAAATCTTAAAATATTAATTAAGACTAAGGACTGTTTTAGATGATTAAATTAAAGGTTTGGGGGAAACGTATTACATTAAACAACTATGCTTACATATTTAATGCAAGCACTTTACGATGCAATCCTCAGTAATTACATCAAATTAAAGTTGTTCAAATAAACGAATATTTCCAGCCCATAGAGGATTATTCAAAAATAACTACATTGATCATCTTAATAATGAGTGCTATTCTGTGTGATTGAGTGCAATTGAACAGCATTATACTGTTAACAAAAATGGGAGGTTAATCATAATAAATATAATGCAAGAATAAGCAAAATAATATCAAAAATAAATGTAAATCAGTCCAATTATTCCTCTGGGAGCAATTTAAGCAAGGTGCTGCTATTCACTAATGCCACTGGCAACAGCGGCAGCGCTTAATGGCATTGATCAGATAATGTTAAACATTAAAATGAAGGATGACAGTAGGGCATCAGTATAAATAAACTGTTTCAAATATTGACGTTTATTGCTAAGTCTGTTTATTGCGAAGCGGCCGCTCAGAGCTGTGGCTGTAAGGTCTCCGGTGCCTGTCGAGGCGGCAATCCCCGAACCCGGTGGTGGACACCGGAAGTAAGGGATGCCGTCAAGCTGAAGAAGGAGTCCTATCGGGTCTGGTTGGCTTGCGGGACTCCTGAGGCAGCTGACGGGTACAGGCAGGCCAAGCGAACTGCAGCACGAGTGGTTGTGGAGGCAAAAACTCGGGCCTGGGAGGAGTTCGGTGAGGCCATGGAGAAGGATTATCGGCTGGCCTCGAAGAGATTCTGGCAAACCGTCCGGCGCCTCAGGAGGGGGAGGCAGTGCCCTACCAACGCTGTCTACAGTAGAGGTGGGGAGCTGTTGACCTCAACTGGGGATGTTGTTGGACGGTGGAAGGAATACTTCGAGGATCTCCTCAATCCCGCCGTCACATCTTCCATTGAGGAAGCAGAGGCTGAGGGCTCGGAAGTGGACTCGTCACCCACCCAAGCTGAAGTCACCGAGGTAGTCAAGAAACTCCTCGGTGGCAAGGCACCGGGGGTGGATGAGATCCGCCCTGAGTACCTCAAGTCTCTGGATGTTGTGGGGCTGTCTTGGTTGACACGCCTCTGCAGCATCGCGTGGCGGTCGGGGACAGTGCCTCTGGGGTGGCAGACCGGGGTGGTGGTCCCTCTTT
>JAUZSZ010000075.1:18270066-18280238 GCA_034780575.1 Labeobarbus marequensis | reverse complement strand
AAAAAAGGTTTTAATTCGGAAATGAACAAATGTTTTACTACCTGACTTCTGAATCAGATCTTTCATCAGAATATATTTTATTCAGGGCTCAGACACACTCTCCCAGTTTAAAGCCAGATTAAAAAGACATATTTTTAGCCAAGCATTCACATTATACATCTCAGACCTTTGTGCTACAGTTACATCGGAACAAATGCACGTGATTACCTTTTGCTTGAAACGTTCTGAACAGCAGCTACGGTAATTAGTCTCCATTTGCTTTTCTGTTTCTACCTCGGAATGTCCATACCGAGGTAACTAGAGATTACGCCAGCTCCAGATTGGATCCAGACTCTTATATAGACTTCAGATGACCCCAACACCTGTGAAGAGATGACACATTTTTCTTATATTGTGATCATCGTGATCACATCATGTAATCTTTGTCTTAATGTATTCATAGTTTCTGCTTAAATTAATATGTGACGTTAACGGCATGATTTGTATAATCTTTGAACATTTCTGACATATGGACATAATTACAGTTATTTAATAGACAGTTAGTAGACAGACAGATAGACAGATAGATCGATAGATAGACAGATAGATAGAGGCCACTTTTTTAGCCTTCACTTACAGAGAGTTTTCATTGAATTTCTGAATAAATTCTTTTTGTTTTCAGATATCGCATCTAATCTTTTAGCTCAGGGCCCCTCAATAACATGTTTGAACTCAAAGCACATAACTGACCCTGTTCTTGTACAAATCTGGGATATCTTATTCATCTGAACCACACTGACCGAACTCAAAGGACCTCTGAGGGTCCAGGATGTCTCTGAGCTGTGCTCCGGCAGACATAAGCTCCTTTCTGAGCAGTCTCAGAGGAACTGACTCCAGGTCAGTGTAGCATACTGGAGAAGCATCACGCTCCATCAATCACATCCTGGCTTCCCATTTTGGACAGCTGACAGGGGAACTGCATGGCCATCTGTGATGTCACCGCACATTCTGAGCGACGGGCAAAGCAGTTATGCACAGTCACACACACACACACACACACACACACACACACATATGCATACACACCGTTCCCTGTCCACAGATCCCTCTCTGCTGTCAGTCCTCATTGTGTCCATTTACAGTTCCCTTGTTCAGAAAGCCGAAAAAGGAGCGTCTGGTTCACTGGCCACCGTCTGCTAGTGTGAGTGAATTGGTTGGGACATGGATAGCCTCATCGCTGGTCTGGAGTCAGTATGAGAATCTTCAGGCTGAGATGCCACATATAGCCCAGAGGATACATGTTGATCTTAGATCAGATTTCTTCCCAACATGGTTTGATGTTTTACACTGTGTCCAACATGACAATTAGACAGAGTATGTACACCATTTTTAAAAAGGTGTCAGTAATATATATATATATATATATATATATATACACACACACACTTATAATTTCAGCTTTGCCATCACAGGAACAAATTATGGTATGTGAATTGATGAAAAGCTAATATGTAATTATATTCAAAGTAAAATGAAAATAAATAAGTAGATAGGGCTGCAAGCTAACTGCGATATAGCTTAGTGTGATTATCAAAGGCTGCCATTTAATTAAATAACTGTAAGGTCTGATGCGCTGTGTGTTTCACACGAGCAGCTTGTGATTCGGTGCATTCAGCATCAGAGAGCTTGCTGCAGTGTAAATGCAATGCAATGCCAGAATTTAAAACATAAATATTACTGTTGTAAAGTGGTGTGTAAAATATAATTAACAATGTAATTATTATCCAATAAGAATTTATTTTATTGTATATTTATATATTATATAATATTATAATTTATATTATTGTACATTTGTCTTCATTATTGTAAGAAGAATTAAAACTTACTAATGTAAATAATTGTACTTAATTATTAACAATGATTATTATTTATTAACAACAACAACAACAACAACAACTACTACTATTATTATTATTGGTGCTGTTGCTGTTGTTGTTATTATAATTATTATTATTAATTTTGACTGAGTTCATAAAACACCAGTGAGAATGTAATATGGGCTGAGACACTATCAGAACTAAAAAGGAGTCTACTTTAAAGTACAGATTAAAAAGGCAAAATAAAACACTACAAAAAAAAAAAATTTAAATATTTTATCTATTTACTTGCATGTCATGTGATCATTAACTAACATCAGAGAGCTGTGAATGTGCCATTAAATTATTGAAATATTATGGAAATCCCAGTGATTACTTCAAGTAAATATTTTACATCCAGCAGGTTCAGCTGAAAAAACAAAAAACAAAAAACAAAAACAAACAAACAAAAAAAAAAACACACACACTCTTTTGTATTATTTTTTTTTTTATTTCTGAATTGTACCTTAGCAGTGTACATGCTCTCTGAGCCTTGATGCTCACGAGGGAGATGTAGGTTTCCAGGTCCAGCCATTGTTTTACTGATCACTCTCTTTCTCTACCTCTTTCTCCAGTAATGTCCTGTCCCCTCTCTACTGTCTTCTCAATAAAGAGTGGCAAAAGCCCCTATAAAGTCACTAAGAGGAAAACACATTAATCAACCAAATTGACCAGCATGTCTTTCTCGGCAGGTCCGCATCACACGTCTGCTCTCTCATCTCAGGTTGTCATCTGTAATATCCCCCCGGCATGCTGGCCGACACTGATATCCCCTCACCAGTCCAGCACAAATGGCTTGTGCATCACAGGCACGGTTCAGCCCGGTGCGGACAGCGTGTGGTGAGGAGAAATATGTTCACTTTCTCTCTTTGCTGTCCTCAGCAGTCACCTTATCAGATCAAACAGCTGAGAAACACAGCAATGATTCAGTGACCACTGTGTGTGTGTGTGTGTGTGTGTGCAGTATCTGGTTCCTGAGGCCTTAGACACCATATTGGTTACGTTAGATATGGGATTGCACACATCCACACACACACACATACCTACATATATATATGGAAGAACACACACGCAAACACACACCTAGCAGAGTCAGATATGCCAATACCGCATGGATCAGCGGTGCCTTATCCTGCTTTGTCCACCAGCAGCTCGGCGTCAGATATCATATTACTGACTGACTCCAGAGACATGTGCAGGGTCAATGGATCAGAACCTGATCGATACTGGGAAAGGAGATACAGGAGGTTATATTAAAGTGGACAGAATTAAATTAAATTGGAAAATACAACTGAAAGGCACATAAAACCTCCATTTTCCCTCAGTGACCTGTTTGCACCTGGAGTTCCTCTTTCCTCTTGCTCTCGCATGCTCGACACAGTCACTGTTTGTCAGTGTATGGGTTGGAAATCCATGCCCATCCACACATACTAAATAACACAAATAAGTATATTTATCAACATTCTTTAATGATAAACATGAATAGGTAGCATACCTTCATTACATTTTGGATGGTGTGCCAAATAAATCCTTTTGTGCTCTCAGAATTTGAAGACACATTTATTGTATGTAATGGAATACACAAAATTTTAAATAATTAGGTTATTTATTTTTGAGAAATTTTACTCACAAAGGCTGCATTTATAATATTATGAAATATTCTTATGATTTAAATAACTGATTTTGTTTTGAATATATTTTACAATGTAATATATTCCTGTAATATATTCACACAACCATACAGAAATGATTCTAATATGCTGATTTGGTGTTCAAGAAACATTTCTTCTTATTATTATCAATGTTGAAAACAATCTTTGTGTAAACTGTGATACACTACTAGTTTTGCACGATAAATCATTTTTTATAAAATCATGATCACAATTTCTGCTTCTGTCAATTTATTAAGCAGATAGACTGTGATATTTGAGCCCTCGTTATTGAAAACATTTCATTTTAATTTGGTATTTGTACTATTTTGCATAGGTGACAGTCTCCACAAGCAGTCGTCAGATATATAGATTTTAAATCCCCCATAATCAGTGTTTTTCTGCCCATTGGTTTACTTACACTTCCCAACCTGGCAACCATGCACATACACTCTCTACATTATGGGGGAAAAAAAATAATAATAATAAATCACAGATGAGCTGTAAACACTGGCAAACATGTAAGTCAAAGTTTAGCAATCTCTTGCCAATCTGTTTTCTCTCATGTGGTTGTTTGCACCATTTGCTGCAACTAAATCTGTGAGCAAACCATGCAATGTTGACTTTATTTGTGCTTAAAAGTGCATTAATAACATAAAGTGCAATAATTCTTATAAACTGTATAATAAAGAAATTAATAGACAAATAAACAAAAACATTAATCATGATTTAGCACTTTAATTTTGACCATATATTTTTATCAAAATAATCATGATTTAACCATTAAGAAAGAAAGATAGATTATTAATAACTGAAAATGAACAATGACTGATAATAAATAAGCTCCAAATCAGCATATTAAAATAGTTTCTGAAGGATCGTGTGACACTAAGGACTGAAGTAATGGCTGCTGCAAATTCAGATTTGCATTACAGGAATAAACGTGATGTGAGTTCAAGTTCAGATTATGATTTGACCTGATTTGATCTCCACCTAAAAATCTACAAAATCACAAACGTGACAATAAATAAATAAGTAATAATAAAATAAATCCTGACATTACAATGTGCATTGTAGAATATGTCAACTAGCTACTAAAATGTGCTACCAGCATGACACCTAAAGCAATGTTTCTTTAGTTACTCTTCTCTAATCTCCACAAAGGATTTGTTGATTCCCGTGGCTGGAACTTATACAAAGTCCAGACCTCCTGATATTTAAATTGATTGGTTAGATATTGATTAAGCTGGCTGCTTCAGGTGATGTATGCGCTCGTCTGAGCACTGAATCTCTCCCGGGGCGCCAGCACAACAATACAAAACAAACAATGTGGCCTGCCACAGAGAATAACATTCCACCAAAAACTCCAACTAGAGGAGAACCTTCACACCTGCTGTTCCTCAGTGAGAAGAAAAAAAAAAAAAAAAAATCCAATTATGGGCCGACAAGTAAACGTTTCAGCACTTAAGAGTGGATTGATAAGAGGCAAGAGTGGTAGAGGGAGAGAGCAAGAGAGAGAGAGAGAAAAGGCTCATTTGCACAATAATACAGTTAGTGAGGTGATTTTAAACTAAGAAAAGCCCATTAACATTTAAATGACTGCAATGAGTTTCCAAATTAAGCATTTTTTTTTTGCAATCCTACAGCTGGATCGGATCAGTCAGGGGGAGGTTGAAAGGCCTGACTGTGCACTGCTGGCTCACTATGGTCCATTTCAGCCTGGCGTAGCCCTGTTTGAGCTTTAAGACTGAACCAAACTCAAGCCAAACCTGGTCCATTAACTGTACTGAACATGCATGCATAAACTAGAATGCACAAGCAGAACAAACAGAATAAGATTGAAACTTAGAAAGCCTTGCCTTGGTATTGTAGTGATGTCAGATTCAGGTTAATAGTTTTTTATGTGGGCCCTTTTAACTTGACACAGCAAGCAACCACCTCAAATCACCCCAAAAACCACAGAACTACTTGTTAACAATTATCCAAGAGGTTTTCAAGTCAACAACTCACTGATTCAATGAACTGAGAATCTCTTTTGAGAAGTCAATCCAGTGGCGCCTTCAGCTTTGAATGCTGTGACCGGCCTGAAAAATGATTTCTCAGGTCAGTTATGTGTGTTTCATATTTTTGTCAACTCAACCACCAATTAATCATTCCTTTCAGTAGGTTATTTCTTTTCAGTGAACTGGCCAAATGGGTTTACAAAATGGTGTGAATTGATTCGCAATTGTTTGGACCACTCTCTCTCGGAATCATCCAAAGCAGTTTTTCAGTCAGCAAAAGACACATTATCAAGATACTCAAGAAGACAGAACAAATAGCACTGGATGAAGTGAATATTCACCTCCAAACAATTGAAACAAAAGGCTATTTTTTGAAAGGTAACTTTGAGAATTTAGCTACCACTGTGTCATATGAATAAGCGGCCATTCCCATGCTGTTTTTCAGTTGTTTTCCTTTGAGAATATGTGCTAGATGGATGTCTTTTTTGTTTTTGTGTTTTAAAATGTTTAAAATGTAGAGGCACATTCGTTCTGGTCAATTGTCCATTTGCTCTCACTGATCATTTGATTTGAAGAGTCTCAAGTCTTATAGTAACATAAATGCGGAACATACTGAAGAAAATTAAAAGTTCATCGCAGAGCTGAACTTTTGAACATGAGTATATATTGAGCTTTTGAACTTTTTAGTGTTATTTTTGTGAAACACATTTTTCATACTCTCGGATTAAATCCTGCAAGTGCCCCTGAGTCCAACACACTATGATCCAAGTTAATATCTGTTGATTTGGGTCCTTTTAACACTCCTAAAAGCTGCATGGCAAAATGCTAACAAACAACATACATTAATGCATCATTCTAGCACTGCATAGGTAAGAACAATTTCTGCAAAGGTCTGAGATCAGACCACAACACTGTTTCATTCAGCTAAAATATTATAACTGTATTCACTGGTCACATATCATTGGCTTATTAAAAAAATAAACAAATAAATACGATATTGACCCATGCAATCAGGCTCCAGCAGACTTAATACATGTTCTGGCAACATCCATTCATATCTTCTTTTGGCAATAATAATTTGATTGGTTTTCATTGATTGCAAATAACCATATTGAACCGTGTCCTTTGGTTGCACTTTTGGACTCTCTCCAAATCATGTCAGCTGCCAGCTCCACTCACTAATGCACTTGCTTTTTCTACACTACTAGCTAAAAGGCTAATTCTTTTGATATAGAACCAAAATTATCCTCTGTCATTTGACAAATAGCTGAAGGATATAATGAGTTTTATTCATTTACAAATTATTTTCAAAAACCCAAAACACTAATTATTTTGATACATTCAGTGACCCTTCGATATATTCAATGACCCTTATGCTGTTAAAATGTTTCTGAAATAGCCTCTTAAAGGCTGCATTTATTTGATAAGAAATACTGTAAAAACAGTAACAGTAATGGCAAAGCTGAATTTACTGACTTTTACTTCTTAATATTGTGGAAAACATGATACATGTTTTATGATATTGTGATGAACAGAAAGTTCAAAAGAACAATATATATATTTGTTGCAGAAGAAATTTTACATTTCCATGCTTTCTTCATCTTGTCAAAACTGGAAAAGATCAAGTAATAATATTTCAATAACATATAATAACAATAGTTTGAAAACAGCTGGTTCCAACACCATAACCAGCACTAACATTAGAAGAACAACTGGTTATGATGCTGGAAACCAATCAAATTATGTCTGTCAAAAGGGAGTGAAGGAATAATGCCAAACTATATGTATCAGGTCACTGGTCACACAGACTGTGAGTACTGTATTTTCTATGACAATATACCTAACAAAATTAAATCATAATGTCAAAACATTTGGAAATATCTCAAATATATAATATCAAATATTTCTTCCACAGAATTCTATTATGGATTTCTTTTTTTCTTTTTTTTTTTCCACACTGAAGGCTGGATGGACAGAAGGTGTGGTGTGAAATGAGAGGTACAGAATGTGCTAGTGGAACACACTGCAGGGGAAAAGGTGAAGCAGGAGACAATATGCTGCCTCTAAACAGGCCAAAAGACATTCTGTCCAGCCCTCTATGTGTGTGTGTGTGTTTAAGGAGGTGAAATAAACATATGAAGAGACAGGTGCACAAGAGCATTGACTGGGCCTGCTGCACCAATGTGTGTGTGTGTGTGAGAGAGAGACAGAGAGAAGATAAAGTGTGTGATATGCAGTAACAGATACAAAGGCAACATTCTGAGCACAGGAACAAACATTAAGTGTGTGCGTTTATGTGCATGTGTATTCCGGTGGAGTGTTTATTATTGTGTATAGTAGGTTTATGTAGCCATTGTCTGAAAAGCAACAGCAGGTGAGGGCAGATGGCAGCAGACACTTGGTGGCACTGGAGAGATACAAGATGGCACACACACACACACACACACACATGCAAATACACACATACTGCATGCTGATATACCACATTTACACACATAGGGCCTCATTCATGAAACACGAGCAGAACAAATTTTTGTGTAAATCGTTCGTAAAGCCGTTCTGACGTACATTTTCGGATTCATAAAAATGTTCGTATTTTCAAAACGTTAGTTGCTACGAAAGAAATTTACACCTGCTCCCTACCAGGTGTAAATGGTGCGTAAAACATCCAAATGTTTTGCTCATTGATGGCGCTACATTTTAATAAAAATATTTAGGCCTACCTTACATAATCACGTATGTATCACGCAGCATTTTTGTAAAATAATATACAGTAATTATATACAGTATGTTGTGTTTTTGATTTTACTATTATTATGAACACCAGTAATAGAATCTGCAAACTTAACACTTAAGCCTAATTAAATAATTAATTACTTCTGTTAGGGATGTATAATTAGACTTACAATTATTACAAAAATGGTTTTCTATAAAATCGCCAGAATCAGGCATAACAGTAAACATTTTCTATGGCTGATATAGCGCTATTGCTTGATTTGGCAGACAGAGCGCTGCATAAAAGACGTATTTTTAGAGACCGTGCAGACTTGCTTGCAGAGAATGATGACTGGTTGATTAGTCGTTTCAGACTACCCAGACCACTTCTTTTGTATTTATGCAATATATTGGAGGCCAAACTCAGAAGGGAAACCAGAAGATCCCACAGCATTCCTGCACACTTGCAGGTGCTGTCCGTGCTTGGTTTTTTGGCAACAGGAACATTCCAGCAGGAGATTGCAGACAGGTCAGGGATATCTCAGTTATCCATGAGTTGCATCATCCCAGATGTTCTAATACAGCTACTGCCTCAATACATAAAATTCCCCTATAATCTGGTCCATCAGTTAGAGGAGAAGCAGAGATTCTTTGCAATTGCAAACCTGCCAAACGTCATTGGGGCATTTCTGAATTCTGCATTTCTGAAAGTCATTTGCATTTCCGAATAGGAAAAACTATCATTCCATCAATGTGTAATTTGTGATGCTAAATGTGCATTACTTAATGTAGTGGCCCGCTGGTCGGGTGGAACTCACGATAGTTTCGTTCTTCAGAGCAGCTCAGTTTGGACAGTGGTGCAGTGTATGTATGCGATTAAAAACAAACACACAAAATAATTTCAGTAAACTTTATTGTTTATGTTTAATTGCATCATATATTTCTTGGATGCTTGCATTTATTCCTTTTAACGTGTTATTTATTGCAAACACAGCTTCACAAATCTGTCTTGCTTATCCAGCACTTCTTGACTTAAAACCGTCTGTGAAAACAGTGGAACACTTAAAAGAAATTCTGATGTGCAAAGCATAAATCAAATTTATACAGTTTGAAATATCATGACAAATATAAACAGAAATTAAGTTTAACCTATTTTCATATTTTCTGTAAGTATTGTTTATTGTTGGTTCATCACGACACCTACTGCTTTAACTAATGTGAACATGTTGAACCTTACCAAAAAAATGTTACCAACATTTGGTCCTCTTTATCTGTGTATGAACAAAGCTATCTATAGATAACTTTGACAATTCTAATATGCTTGTATGTTCTTGAAATAATTAACCCAGAGCTACATTTCACCCACTTGTTAGACTTTAAACCACAGTGCAGCGACAGCGTCGATGTCTGAGCTCAGTAGTTGTGCTGTACGCACATGCTTCCATTGACCTATCAACACTCACTCCCCTTTTGTCTAGTTTTGAGGCCCCTCGTGTTTTGAAAGTATTCCCAGGCTGTGTACTATATAAACATTAGAGTGGATGGTGTTTCCACTCTTCTGTGCTCGTTTGCCTCAGAGCCTCTGCAGGCTGGGAAGGTGCTTGTTATGCCAGTGGATGGCAGCCACTGGTTGAGCATGAAGATCCTGGTGGAAGAGTTTTCTCAAAAGATCATGAGATGGTGGTCCTGGTCCCTGAAACCAGTGTTCTGATTGGGAAGAATACTACGGGGCCACTGAATGCTTTAATCTGATGAACGTTCTTAGGTGTGCAAATATTTTCAAGGAAACACACGGTGAATGTAGTTCCAGGCAGGTCTTGACCGTATTACATGTCCATTATCCCTTCGCCAAATGATTTCAGTTATTTCAAAGGTCCTTACAACCTAAAACAGCAAGATAACCAAAATCC
>JAUZSZ010000075.1:18120969-18132660 GCA_034780575.1 Labeobarbus marequensis | reverse complement strand
GTTAATCCCGTGGCAGAAACAGAGAAACAGATAGAGACATAATTAGCGTAGCTGCTGTTCCATCTAAGTAAAAATTAATTGTTCAACCCAAGCTAAAGAATAATAATTATGTACATTTGATCAGATATATATGATACTGAAAAGCGGTTGTTTTGTTTGACACATGTATCAAGGTCTTTTCAGAGCTGAGACCGAGCCAAGCCGAGAGTTACGTATCGGTGGGCTGCTGCATCAAAAGCATTTTCAGCATTTTTCAAATAAGAAAATTGTTCTTGCCTCGAAAGATTTTTTTTCTGAAGTTGATAGGGATGGGGAGGAGAAAACGATATGAACTCAAGGTGAGAGACTAGAGGAGAATTGTCATGGGAGCGCAAGATTATCAGAAGGGTGAGAGAGAAGAGCCGTAACAGGCATTTTAAAGCAGATATTTGTTCGGGGGAGGCCACAGATAGAAAAACAGTGCCCTTGAGAAAAAGAAAGCAAGAGAGAGGAGGAGAAAAGGAAGGGGAGAGAGAGGGAGAACTGAGAGAAAAGGAGAGAAGCACGGGTCATGAAGGATCAGGGTAAATTGGAGGGCTTGGAGAAACAAGTGTCACAGGTTCAAAACCCTCAGCACTTAAGAAAGACGACCAACAAACAATGCCAGTGAGTGGAGTGACAAACACAACACTCACCGCTAAAAAATTCATTTTACCTTACAAATAAATGACAAAATGCTGCTGGACACATCTTCTTCACAAATATAATGCAAAGCTAACATATCCACAGTACATTTCCAACTAAATGAGTAAAGAATACTTGAGAGATGTCCAGAGTCATTGATTAGATACCGTTAGGCTAAACAAAAATACACTTGTCAAATAACAAGTGCCAACTCACAAAAATAACTTAAATTAAAAATAAAAAATTAAATAATTTAAAATTACAGTGCCGGTATATGGAGTTTATTTTTTCCACTGATTTTGCCGCAATGCATTGTTGGATTGTCTCAATACTCAGTACTAGCTTTGGCTGAATTTGGCAGAGATTAGGTATTTTAACAGGCAGTATAATTATGTTGTCTAACTTTTGGACCAGCCTTGATACCTTAAAATGTTGCTTATGGACAGAAACATGGAAAATGGAAAGTTCAAATTGAGTTTAAAGAAACAAACAAAAAGAAAAACAAAAAAGAAAGAATGAAAGAAAGAAAAAGCAAGAAAGCAAGAAGAGTGTGCATTCACTGCTGCAACCCACAGTCCTTCAACTCTCTTACAAACTCTTTACCCGTGACACCTTTTTCTCTCCTTCAGTCTTGATTTTTCAACATCTAAACCACTCTTACCCTCCCACTGACTCTCTATAGACTTGCATTTCACCTCCTATGGCAGAGTAATCAGAGGGACGTTCTATTAAGAGGCAATCTTGTCAAGCAGGTGCCAAAAGGTCAACCTGACGAAATCGAAGGGTGGATTGCTCCCCATCACACACACACACTCTGGGGTCTGCTGTAATCTCTATCATCTGCCGCAGGATTAGAGGACAGTTTGTAAAAATCACATTCTGATTGGACGCACTGCATAATGATCCGATTCAAAGATTCACCACAACTCACAAAGAAAAAAAAAGGAAGTAACCAGGAATACAATTAAATGGACATGGATTAATATTAGTTTTAGACACCCTAAAATATAAAATTAATAATAAAACAAACTAAAACTGAAATTAGACAAAGCTTAATAATAAAAAATGCAAAACTATAATAACCCTACAATCAAAAACCCTACAAATCAAAACTATTTTTACAGCATTTATGTATGTATCTATACATTAATATTAATTTATTAACATAAACAATAATTACTACCAAATAAAATATTTGGTATTCATAATGCATTAAATGTTAATTTATAACTTAACATTATATTTTTTTAAAAAAATGTAGAAATTAACATTAACCAAGAGTAATACGGAGCATAAAAGTATTGTCCATTGTCCCATCTCAAATCAGGAATAAAAGGACAATAAATGTATCTTAACTTGTGTTTCTTGATCTCAAATTCCACCAAAAATCAAATATTTTTAGGTTGATGCACATCCTAGAGAAGATAAACAGGATCACTGGTTAAACTGTAAGGCAGGACTTTAAACACTGTATTTTACCAATGTCAGATCTTAGAAGAGTCAAGTGCAGTCTACACAGACATCGTCAGAATAAATGGACATTTGCTGTCGAAAAGAGTTTTGTACTTTTTTCTCTTGCAGCATGTTGCTGATACTGTATGTGGGAGGAAAAGGGAATGAGATAAATTCCTTTCTTACTCCACACACAAACAGTGCAAACGCCCTCCAGTGCAAGGTTTGAATAGCAGCGTTCTAAATCAAACTAGAAATTGTAGTCTCTGTGGTCCATGCTCCAACGCTTTCACAGAGACCCATAGATTTTACGCTATTGGCATGAATGCTGGTGCCAAAACCACTCCATTGGCATTATCAAGCAATACTATAGCCTAAATCTTGAAGGGCCTTGAGCCCAGTGGATTGATCTATTTCAAATTGGCAGCAAACAGACTGACATCAATATAAAACCACTGAGTATGAATGACCTGCTGATTCCATCTGATTCCAACGTCTCCAGTCTCATTGCAGAGCTGCTCTCATTAATTCATACTCAATACAGCTGTGTCAAGTTTACTGACATTAAACTCTCATTAAATAGCTGATTAATGTCAGCATTGTAAAACCGAGAAATAGTTCTGATTGGAAAATCAATCAAAGATCCATAAGGTTATGGTGGGATACTGGTTAACACAAGGCCACAGAGTGATGAGAGAGAGAAGCACAGCATTGTGGGACAATTTCTGGCCGTGATGCTTATAAAAGAGCTGTCAAGCATAGGTCAAACAGTTTAACATTACAATTGCATTTGCGTTGTCTTTACAATCCATGAATTATTGAAGGCTGTGAAAAATGCAAGGTCGTGTAGATTATCAACTGATTGTGCGAGCAAATGTAATCTTCAGGAAGAAAATCTAATTGTGTAAGCCAACGATAAATTGTGGACACAAGCCTCCCCAAACTGCTTATTGTGAGGATTAGTCATCATCTCACTGGTTCTCAAGGATCTTTTAAAGTAATTTCAAGGATGTTCCATACAAAGCAAGTAAGACCTCAGTGAAGTGTGCTCCTCAGGACCTTGGTACGCTGGGGACAGGTGGAAATGGACAGACAAAAGAGTCCTCATTCCCTCAGGGACATGAAGGATTAGCACTAGATGCCTCTGTCTAAAGGGAGAGATTTTCGGGTGAAAGACTATGTTAATGTGAGAGGTTAAATGTGCAGAAGATGACAGGAAGCACTTGACTTCTGAACCCACAATCGTTCGGCCCTCACGCAGCACCAAAATTCACTATTCATTGGCCGAAACTCTCTTGTCTGTCAAAAATTCTGCTCTGTGAGATTGGGCGGATTAAGCGTATGCTGATTAGTCTTAATTAACATTTAAATGCTTGTAAGAATGTCCTGTTTTAGACAAGATTGGAGAGGCCTGGTTTATGCAAATTCGCTGTGTGGAGAGTGTCCACGGGCCTTTGGCTTTGAGAAAGGGATTAACGGACACCTGATTATGACCAATGAAAGGTCAAGTGGAGCTCTGATGAATGCCAAGCATTGGTATGCATTTATATTCCTTACCCTAGTTTGAAACTTTCAACTCAGAACTAGTCAAAGAAACACTTAGAGAAAAAAGTATGCAACGCCTTTAATATCTGGATTTCAGCATAACGTAATCATTAAATTTGACAGAAACAGACATTCAGGCTTCTTAGATAAATAAGCGCAATGAGCACAGATAAATAAGCACATAACCTCCACCAAATATTTTCTGTAATTGCGAATCAGACAACGGTCAGAGAAATTTTTTCACCGTTCTTCTTCACAGAACTGTTTTAGTTCAGCAGTATTAGTAGAAATGTTTGAAGTGAATCATTTTCTTGAGGTCAGGTCAAAGTACCTCAATTGAGCTGAGGTCAGGATTCTGATTGGGCCTCTCAAGGCGGCGCATTTTCTTCTGTTGTTGATTTACTCCCATGCTTTGGGTTATAACACAAGAGTAAATAAAATTCTGTTGAGTGTCATCTGGCAGACATACAACCTTCCATTTTCCTGCAAAATGTCTTGATAAACTCAGAAATTCTTTCAAGTTACCCAGACCCTAAAGTAGCAAAGAAGCCACACACATTGATGGCCTCTCCACCACAATTTACGATTTAGGAGAAAAGTGCTGCATGTTCTTCCAAAAATCTTAACTTTGCTTTCATCTATACACAGAACATTTTGCGAAAAGTTCTGTGGAACTTTGAGATACTTCATTCATGAGATACTTTCGTAAACCTACTTTCATAACTATAGCTAATCTTGGGTGTTCTTATTGTAAATAGCTCAAAATGTTTGAGTTTTTCTACAGGTTGGACCATAACCTTCAGCCTTGTCTCTTTGATTGATAACTTTTCCAGAAGCTGTGTCAAGAGTCCAGTCTATGGCAGTAATGGACCATTTTGATCCTGGAGGACCACTATTCTACAGTGGTTAGTTCCATCCCTAATCAAATACACATCTATCAGTTTTAAATAATCCAGAAATCCTGTTTTGAGGTGTGTGGACCTCCAGGAACGGAACTGTCCATCCCTGGCCTAGGGATTTGAATAAATTTACCCACTTGACTAGTCACTAAAAGGCCTTAAGCTGAATCAGTTCTCACTGAAACACAACCCCATTTCATCACTGTCCAACCAGCTAGCTGTGTTTTGAGTTGCTTTATAAAGAGCGGCATTAGTTTAATGAGCATGTTGCATCAGCCTTCAACCACGCTAACAGCACAGGATCATAAGACCAAGAGCTTTCTGATGTAAGCGCCACGGAGAGCATTTCTACAGCCTGTGACAGAACCGGATGACACTTCAATCTGATCACACACATTAACTCCTCATGTCTGAAGTAGGAGCGAGAGAGAGAGAGAGAAAGAGATACACCAGTCCGCCTCATATGTTTGATCAATCCATAATCAGTGTCATCACAGATCTGTTTATTTCTTCCTCTTTTCAAACGAGTGCAAAAATCAGAAAGGTCCATTTTCAAAGTGATAAAAGATTAAAAACTTGCTTTCTAACTCACTCCCCTGCAATTTGTCTCAAGTACCAAGGCCTGAAAATGTAACAGCTTGATCAACAAGCACTTTGTATAACGTTAAGAGAAAAAAAAGCCAGGGGAAAAAAAAGCCTCTTTGACCTCATGCAAATTGCAAGCTTCCACTTCTATCACTGATGACCCTAAATACATTTCAATTCATTATGAAAGAACTCAGTTTCCCTCCTCTACTCCCACTTCCATCCAAGACTCTCTCTCTCCAAGTCCTTCAATAATTAACATTGCTGCAAACTCAGTCGTCTCACAAAGCTGTGAATAATAGGAAACATTTGCATTCCCTTTCACTCACGCACACACCCGAGCACATTCACTGAGGAGAACTAAAGGTTGATTAATTCAGCAGACCTGAGTGTCTAGAGCAGATGCTCAGGTGGCTAACGAAGGCGAGCTCATTCATATGGAAGACGGGACTGCTCACAAAGAAATAACGGGAGAAGTGTTCCACTTACAGAGATTCTCAGGCCCCCCCTGCCCCCCCGCCCCAATTCCTCGGAATGTTCACCATTAACTACAAGAAAAGGTAAATGAAGATATTTGACTTCTCAAAAATAAATAAATAAAAATAAATAAATAAAAAAAGATTGGCAAGAAAATGTTAAAAGTTTATAACCTTAAAGAACACTTGTGAAGATGTGAAAGCCAGAATGATCCTTCTTCTGAGGCCTTTGTACTGAAATTTGAGGCAAATCTTACAAAAATGACTGATGTTGGAAAGTACTCACGGATCACGCTATGATAATCTTTTCACACGTTCCCAGGCGCACAATGCTAACAGCAAACTTCACATGTAGAGCACTCTTTTCCTTATCACTCGTATCTTCAAAGTCTAACACACACCCGGCGAATCTTAAAATGACTCACTCCAAAAAACCATAAAGCACACAAATGACACACCCACACTCTCTATCAAGAACACAGGGATTTTTATGGCAAGCAAGGTGACAAATGAAACATTATTTGTACTATTTTAGTGTCAGAGGCAGCGAGAATTCCTCTCTCTTCTAACCTATAACTAGGGCCACAATCGGCTTATAAATCAATCAAAAACTGGCATGGCGCATTTATGATGGTTGTTGCACTGACAATTCGGCACACGCTCTACATCACGTGCTGTAAGAAGAAATGCATGATGTGTCCGGGCGAGAAATATGCAGCCGGACTGCTTTCCGGCCTAGGAGCTGCTCCCGCTCCTGACAGCGCATCAGTCATGGAGTTTGACTGGCTCACCGGCAGTAGAGATTACATTTGAAGGGGTCGGGAAGGCTGAAAGATGGCTCGGCTGTCAGCGTTTCAATCTGCACACGCAAGGATAATTTGTTCACAGAATTTAATAGTGGTCCCAGGGAGAGGTGGGTTGGCAATGCATTGGGAAGAACCAAACGAATGGTTCTAATTCATCTGCGATAGACTGCCATGACCGGGAATGGAGAGAGTTGTGACACTGATATGACACACTATCGTTTGTAAGGTCACCTCCTCAACAAATGGCTCACAGGTTGTGCTCGCAAGATGTCCTCTCAATATGTTAAGAGAGATATGCAGTATAAAGCTAACACGATTGTCTTGTGGGACTAATTCATCCACAAAAGCTGACACTGTCCTAAGCAAATTGTGCAATATAAAAACATTAAAGTTTAGTAATGTCATGCCATCAACCATTAACAAGCCTTGACAACTAAAACATGACCACAGGTTGTTGGTTAAGGGTTAAGGTCTTTGCACGCCGAGTCTGAAATTCTCGTCCGAAATTTACACACTACCTCTGAAACAAAAAATTCGGACCATGTTCGATTTTCTGCGTTTTTGCATCAGTAGCAAGCATTCTGATAGGAAAGGATGACGAATACTAAAAAAAACGAAAAACGCATACGAAAATTTCGAACTCAGTGTGCAAGGACCTTAAATCACTGATTAGTAACGGTGGGTGATTGGTTAAAATTATTTGCCAAGCACATCGACTGCAAAAATTAGTTTTGTATGATTTTAGGCAAATATGGTTAAAAACATGACAATCACAATTTTAATTTAACTGACATTGTATACAATTCACACAACTGTAATGCAGCATAATTTATTTGGTGTGGTCACTATGGTCACTATATGTTAATGCCTAGAAAGTACATCAGGATACTAGAATGGACGCAAAACTGAATGCAAAATTGTTAAAACGGTGCATAAAACCATTTAGCTAATGATAAACATTATTCAGTAGCACAACTGGCCTCTGTGACATAAGTGAAAAAAGAAGTTGTTTTAGAGGAACAGCAAGTGATTAACAGAGTCTCCTAACCAGCCATGATGCGACACGAATCCAGTGACAGGCAATTTGTCTTTCCACACCAAACGTGAAAAGGGGGCATGACATAACACAATCAATCACAACATAACCAATCAGAACAGTTCTCGCTGTTACGTGCTATCTCACACTCATTTAATGTACAAGCGTGAAAAAATAAGCTATGTATTTACATCACTTGCATATGGTTCACAAAACATCGTGACTTTCATGGTTTTATTTGTGGAATTTGTCATGTAATACCTGATGAAAAAACCTGAAAAGCATTTCAATCTATGAGATTTTCATGCGTGTTTCATGACGAGCAGAAATAAAATCCAGGAGCTGACAAAAATGTAGGTATCACAACTAGTCAAAGCAAAACTCTGATTAACACAGAATATTTTCCTTATCACCAGTTGCAATGGAAGGACCCACATGAAATATTAGATTTGCTATGCTCTTTGAGAGTAAGAAACAACATTTATGGATGGTTAATATCAGATTTTAAATATAAATGTGGCAAACAATTTTCAGATTTCAGGATTTCTCCATTCAAGTAGATAGGACTTGGTCTTGGATGCCCAAGAAAAGCTGCCTGGAGGCATTGCAAATATGGCTGCCAAGTGAGCTGAGTTTCCTTGAAAGAGACTTTATCACTTAATCATGTAACGACTAGCTGGTATATTTACTATTTCTCTGTGCATCATGTGAATGAGTGAGCATGCACATGAAGCCTCTAAATAAAACCTGTTTTTTTTTTTTTTTTACTCCCAAAGGACAGACCTGACTCGAAGACAATATGGCGTAAGTGTTAAATATGTATAATTAGGTGTACAAGTCTCCAAATGTGTTTGATCGCCGCTTATACAGCAGATGGTGTGCAGACATGCCTATAACACTGAATGTTCTCAACAGACACAATCTGTCTCAGAAACAGGTGTTTCAACTCTTTTTGTCTCCTTTCCTCTTTTTACGGACCAACATCCCCAGCCGAAGAGCTGCCTCTGTTGACTCGGCATGCCGCCGTTTCACGCTTGCTTCTTTCTCGGTCCTTAAAAGGCCATTTCAGGCAGTCCTTGAAGACAGAGCGACATGTCTCCCTTTTTGCTAGGCCAATAAAGTGCTATTTGTTTATTTTTAGGCTGTATCCTGCTGACCCAGGAGAGGCTTTTAGCACATTTCCTTGCTTTTCCACCCCCTCCCTCCTGATTTTTTCCCGTATTGTTTTGAGCATTTTTCCCCCACTCGTCTTTTGTATTGAACGAGTTTGCTGGAGGGAGAGAGAGTTGGCAGGAGAACAAACGAATCTGTCGGCGACTCTCTCACTTTCACTCAATCTGTTGCTCTCTCTCCCACCTCCTTCCACCGCTCGTTCTCTCTCTAAGCAGCACAGGTGTTGCTGTGGCAATGATGGCAGCCTTTGTCTGGCACCGTGAACTTTGTTATTGCATCTACACACTCGAACATCCCAGATCAGACAGACACACACACGAACGCATGTACGCACACACGCGCACCGATCCGTTGTATCAGTGTCCCCGGCGTTTCATCATCAAAGCAGCGTGTGGCCGGCGGTTTGAGGAGCAGAATATGAAACGGATAAAACAAATCGTTTGATGTCGGAGAGACAGGCATGCCGTCAGAAAGTACTTAAGCTCTTCCTCCCGACGGAGCACACAAATTCCTCTCTTTCTTTCCTCATTAAGTTTCCTTCGTCTTCACGCTTCTTTTGTCTTCCCCGTCAGAGCAGTTTCAGAAAGCTTGCATCATTGTTTATGATGCATTATTGTCAGGAGATTAATGAAATAATAAATATTGACTTACTTAAACATTCTGTCAAAGGATAAGGTGCGTGATCTTTGTGTGTGCATAAGCAGCTGTACATTTCCAACCAGATCTTCGCCCGAGGAAACCTGCTACTGATGTGACTTCAGTGCTGGTAAATTTTTCCACAAACTTCAACAGAGGGAAAAAAATAGTATGTTTTTGATACCAGTTCATTGATTTAGTGAGCTGAGCGGTTTACTTGTGTTGACAAATATGGTTTATTCTAGTAGTGTTTACATGTGGTCCAGCAGTGGTGTGGTCAACTTCTGAAGTGAGGCGGCGAAGTCTTTGCTCTGTGTTTTCATCTTTCATGTTCCAATTACGTATGTTTAAAGACAGCACCATTTTACCTTAAACTATCAACAATCAACCAATATGGCAGCAGCAAATTTAGATACTGTTTGCACCAACTATAAATAGCAACACTCAACTAGTCATGCATTTTGACGTTTCACTCCTTGACAACGACATTTGACTAACATTTGTCTACCCTTCTGTAGGACAATGTTACTTCAGAGATATGGAAAGCATTCATTTATATAATTTCATATTTGTTTAGTTTTATTTCTTCATTAGCTCCAAGTCAGTTATTTTCTCATCCAATTTTTTTTGAGGAGTCACTGCCTCACGTCTCGTCAGATAAAACGCCTCTGATGGGATCGCATCTCAAAGAGATCACACTCATCGCCACCGTTCTGCCACACATCAACACCAATGAGGAGTCAAGCAGCCTTTAAAGTGTAAATATATCAGAACAACCTTTGTTTAGCTAAAAATATGAATATGCGTTCATATATTTTGAAGATGAAAGGGTCGATATCTAACATGTGTCCGACCTCATCCGTTTGAGTCTTTGAAGCGCTTCTCAGAACTATGTTTTGAATGCATTCTCATGTTAACCTTAAAAAGTGCGTATTACCATGTGATTGATCAGCTGATGAAATGACACGGATGAAAGGTGTTTGTGATTCACAAATAAGGTCAAAGCGAGTGCAAATAAGGGTGATTTTTTGTCTCCTGCCAATTTCATTTCTTTATGATCTTTACCTCTTTCATTCAATTACTTTATTTACTAACGCATTAGATCCTTAGACTAAACAAAAATGTCCATCTGAAAAGCAGTCAAAACAATTATAACAAACTAAATCCTAACACAACAGATGGCAAGGTGTCTAAGGGGCTTTGGGACATCCTCTGCACTCAAAAGAATAAAGAAACATTTTACAGGCAATTGATTATGGAAAAATATCATTGAGTGGTGAGACACAGGGGTGCCACGATTAGGAGTACAATGTATGACAACATCGCGCGTGATTGGGCGCTTAAGGATGACAAATCAGACTCACTAAAATAACACAACTATGATGTCATCAGTAAATCAGCACTACACCATTGATACGGTAATAATTCGACGCCAGAAGGGGATTGTCGGTGAACAATGGAACGCAGCAGAGTTTTTTTCCTGCACCTTGGAATGGAAGGATGAAACAAATCGCTCAGATGTCAACTGAACGAGAGAGTTAATAATTCATTTGTCTGGTAGGGGGGAGAGGGGATGAGAGAGGGAAAGAGATGGAGATTCTTTGAAGAAGGGGTACAGATGGTCATTAGATGGGGCTGAGAGTCGGAGTGTGGCACGGTGCTTTGACATCACCTGGGTGCATACACACCATATGCCACTAAACCTGACAACCTGCCACACACACACACGTGCGCACACACACGCACACATCTGTTTGTGAACTCACTCATGTTTAACATCTCTCTTCATGCATACTAATCTTGCCTAAAATGAGCATGTTGTACCACCATGTTGTTTTAAAAACCGCTGATTTTCAATTCTTCTCATTTTAAAGCCAAACATTTTTACAACATTACCTTTTGGTTGCAGTTATGTTGTGTAAAACATTTTACCATGTTCTAGAAATTCCCTAAACAACAACAAAAAATCATAACTAGAAACCTGTGGACATAAAAGGGTTATGATAACATTATCATCATTAATCCGGTAACACTATACAATAAGGTGCCATTTGTTAATATTAGTTAATGTAAACTAACATGAACTACAATGAATTATACATTTGTTACCCTATTTATTAATCTTTGTTAATGTTAGTTAATGTAAATACAGTTATTCATTGTTTGTTCATGTTAGTTCACAGTGCATTAACTAATGTTAACAAATACAACTTTTGATTTTAATAATGTATTAGTAAATGTTGAAATTAACATTAAGATCAATAAATGCTGTAGATGCATTGTTCATGCTTAGTTCATGTTAACTAATACAGTTAACTGATGAACCTTATTGTAAAGTGTCTCAATTAATCCTTAACACTACTTTTTTTTTTTCTTTTTTACAATTATGCATTTGCATAATGCTCCAGAAATGTTGTCAT
>JAUZSZ010000075.1:17807179-17817965 GCA_034780575.1 Labeobarbus marequensis | reverse complement strand
CCAAATCTGTTCTGATGAAGAAACAAACTCATCTATATCTTGGATGGCCTGAGGGTGAGTACATTTTCAGCAAATTTAATTTTTTTGGTGAACTATTCCTTTAAGGCATCAGCATTTTATGAATGGGCTCTAATGGAAAGTGTGTGTCCCACTGGGACCTATCTTTCATCCAACTGAGAGAGCTGCTCATATTTGACCAGAGATCTCCATACCAGCTGCCATGACCTAAAAAGGGGGTGAAGTCCCCTAATGTTATATGGAAAACATGCTGTTTAGTTCAAGGAGAAGCTTTCTTTTCCATTTTTCAGTTGAATAGCTTTAAATTGCCACAGTTTTCTCTATTCACAGAGTGAAAATAAATTGCCTGGCAAAAATGTCATAAGACAGCTGACAACAATATCTCCATATATTGTTTGGTGTTGTGCTTCCAAAACAGGAAAATCATATTTAAGCATCACTTGTAAGGAGTGCATCCAGACTCATGCTCTCAGTCCTTAAAATGATACTAATGCCTCAATGAAGAAACCCTGTAACTCTGTGTATATCCATGCACCTCATACCGCATATTATTTATAAGAGAGAGAGTGAGAGCGAAGTGCAACTACACAAAAAGTGAGTAGTTCCTCTATGCAGACATGCCTCGGCTGCCTCTACTTGGCAACAAAAAAAGAAAGCAAAAAGCATGAGAAAAGAAAAAGTATGCAGCAAAAAGAAGCGAGAAGGTACAGACGGAAGCGGAAAGGAAAGGCAATAGCATTCACATTGTAATGTGAAAAACAGGAGTGGGTGTTTGATATTATCAGTTCTGAGGCACCGTAGATCATCTCCAAAATCGAATTATCCCCTAAAGGAAAACACGATAGCGAGAATATAGAGGGGGCAGGATGTTGAACTGCAGGGCGGGAGAGAAAAGGAGGGAGACGCTAAATCAGACTCCATTTTCCACTTTTTCATTTTAGTAATCGCACACGCTTTCCCGGAACGGCTTCATCCCACATCTCACAACTCCATTACCGCGGCAACGGAGAGCTTTTGTGTACCGGTAACAGAAAATGGCTGGGACAGATAGGGAGGGGTCTCGAAGCAAAGGTATTCAGGGGTTTTGGTACGGACAGCAGAAAGGGTGCAGGGGAAAGAACGAGGGAATAAAAGAATAGAAGAAAGAACACAGAAAATGGTGGAAATAGAGAAAGAAAGAGAGAGAGACGGGAATTCTTTCCATGCAAGTAGCTCTCTAGCATTATGATAGGTTCAAAGTAACAGAGGAATATGACAGAAAACCTGATACACATGGCAATTCTTCTCTTTAGCAATGCCTTAGCTTATCAGAAACAAGTATAACAGGTGTAAATATATATAAACAAATAATCTTAGACATAACATTTTCACCAAAACGCCGTCACGGCTCTCAAATCATGCTTAGAACAAATAATAAAGACCTTCAAAGAATATTAAAGGCCAAACTCCACAGGTCTGATGAGACCACCTTTTATTGTTTCAGACATCTAAAATACAGAAAATGGAACCGTTAGAAAGAGCCTTGAAATATACAGTCATAAGCCATGACAAAGATAAATGCTAATACATTCTGAAAGAATCTAAAATAAGTTAAAGTTTGTGAGCTGGGCAACAATCTTGCAGTGGGCGCTTGGATTTAGCCAAGCTGTATTTCAAGACAGTGAGGATTTCAGCACCATGGACAGTGCAATCACTACCGAAGCAAATCAAAATTTCAGTACCTTGGACAGTGCACTTGCCAGAGGATTTCAGTACCTTGGACAGTGCACTTGCCAGAAGAAAGCTGACGATTTCAGCACCATGCAGAGCACAGACATCACAGAAGCCATCTGAGATTTCAGAACCATGGACAGCACAGACCCCACAGAAACTATCAGGGGTTTCAGCACTATGGACAGTGCAACAATGACTGAAGCAAGTCAGAAAACCAGTACAATGGACAGTGCAGTTGCCTGAAGAAAGCTAATGATTTCAGCACCATGCAGAGCGCAGTCATCACAGAAGACGCCTGAGATTTAAAAACTACAGACAGCACAGTCACCACAGAAAAACATCAACAGTTTCAGCTCCACGGACAGTGCAACTACCATTGATTTCAGTTACCTGAAGAAATGTATGCTTTCAGAACCATGGATTGCACAGGCTAAAGTACTAATACTAAAGTACTAAAGTGATAGGGCATTTTAGTATTATAGACAGTGCTTTTCTGAACACAAAACCTGTTCACTTGTGCATTTGTGTGAATGCAAGAAAAAGCGAATAGAAGATCAGAAGTAGTAATCATTTGCTCCAGAAAACAGAGTATAAAAAACCCTGAAATGAGCTCTAGGAGGTACCATACAAACCTACAATCTCTCTCACTTCAATTTTAAAGTCAGTAATACTATTTGAGTTTCTTACAAAGAAACTCACTTGTTAGTCATAACTCCCCTTTTCCAAAACGGAGTATTTTGTATCTGTCGGCCTACAGAGCTGCAGATAGAGACTGAAGCCTGCTGTGTGAGGTATTTGCAATTTTGGGGCTGCTCATTGTCACTCCATCTGTAGTGCAGTGGGGGTTAACTGCGGTCCGCTGAATAGCCAATTTGTATGTTTCAAGTTGCAATTCCTATGTTCAAAAAAAAAGAAAAAAGAACAGAAAATGAAAGTAACCTATGGTTTTCTGCTTTTTGTCTCTTGTGTTCTCTGTTTTCTTAGGGGGTAAGATTGTTATCCTGCTGGGTGAAGATCTCAGCCAGGACTGGCATCGCTTCCCATCTTTTCTGAGCCATTTACGGTTTGTCACTTTTGCTACTGTAGCTCTAATTTCCTCACTTTGCTTTTCTGCTTTAGTTTATGTCCAATACCACCTACATTTGTTACCATGCCACTGTTTTAACTTTTTTTATGCACACATTCATGGGTGTGTGTGTGTGTGTGTGTGTGTGTGTGTAAACACAAACACACTCAGTAAATGTCGTAATTACAAATAATGTAAATAATATGCATACATACATATACACAAATACATTTGCTTCAGAAAACACTGGTTTTCTAAAAAAGGAAAGAAAGAAAATCTCTATCTTATGTAATTCCATACCTTTCTTTATTTCTTCTATGGAAAAAAATAATATTTTTTCAAATGGGTCCAGACAACACCAGACAAAAACGTTGTTTCATTATTAAATGCATGCAAGTTTAGAACAATGTGAAAACATGAAAGTGAGTAAACGGAATAGTTCAACCAAAAATGAGAAATTGCTCTCCCTCAGACCATCCAAGATGCAGATTTTTGTTTGTTTCTTCAGAAAAGATTTGGAGAAATTTAGCATTACATCACTTGCTCACTGTTGGATCCTCTGCAGTGAATGGGTGCCATCAGAATGAGAGTTGCCATCAGAAACAGCTGTTAAAAGCATTACAAAGATCCACAAGTAATCCACACAACTCCAGTTCATCAATTAATGTATTTTGAAGTGAAAAGCTATGCGTTTTTAAGTTCAAACACTTACTTATGGCTAGATATGAATTTTCTATTTACAAAAATGCTTTCTCTACTGAAAATGTTGTATCATCTGAATCAGAAGAGAAATATGCTCATATCAAGCACTGTTTACAAGCAAAAACAGTCAAAAGCTCTAAACAAACATGTTGGTGGATTTTCATGTGAGGGGACAGCAAAGGGTTGACTTTTTCGCTGGAAGAAGCATTATTATAGACTATGGACAGGTATTTTTGCCTGAAATTAATTTAAAAATGTCAATAAATGTTTCAAAATGACAAGCAAGCAGCTTTTTACTTCACAAGATGCTAACCGATGGACTCTTTCTGATGGCACCCATTCACTGCAGAGGATCTGCCCATCCAAGTAATATAATGCTAAATTTCTCCAAATCTGAAGAAAAACACTACCATTGGATGGCCTGAGGATGAGTATATTTTCAGCTATTCCTATAAGTAGGAGCAATAGGCCTAATGATGTCTTGGATGAACAGAATTACTGTATACTGTAAAAAAAAAATAATAATAATGACTGCACTATCTGCAGTTGTAGAGAAGGGCACTCAAAGAGGACAGGTGCAAACAATATTTCAATAACATGACCATGTAAACAAACTTATTAAGAAACAAAATAGATTCCAATTAATCTGTTGTTATAATAAGTGAAAATAATACATATGCTGTGAGAGGCAGTGAAACAAGATCACAAAACCAACATGGTGCTTAGAAATGAAAATGAAAGCAATGTAAATTCAATATAGCACATACATTACTATTACGCAGAGCTTCTAATGTTATTTTGTTTGAGTGCATTAAAAGCCTTTCCTGCGTTCAAAAGCAGAGAACTATTTAGACCGTTACATATTTTGAAAAAAAAATGTCCTGTCTGATTGATGCAACAGTGTAGAGTTTAATCCAATGACTATTTTTCATATGGCAACATCCTTAAAGTAACAGCTCCCATGGCAACCAGGTTTATTGCGTCCATTCCTTTTAGATTTCAAGGCTGAGTTAACAAGTTTTGTCCTTCCTTGCTTCTGTATGTTTACTTATAAAATATTTCAATGATTAGAAAATGTTTGTTTATGGAGAGATTTTTTTCTTTAACTGAAGGGTTCATATCATACTTTTTTGTAATTTACCAGTGCTGAGTGCTTTTTTCATCTTTGAACTTTGAACTTGTTGTTCAACAGAGTTTGACCTCTCTCATTCTTTAAGAACAGCTCCTTTTCAAAGTCTACATTGTGTCAAAAATAGCCACACACAGCAACAGCAAACACAGGGTTATTTTATTTCAAAAGATTGATAAATATTAGATTTTTCAGGTATGACACTTTTAAAATGTAATATTTACTTAATTTACTTTACTGTTGCTTTTTAAATAAAGTATACCGTTCAAAAGTTTCAGTAATTTTGTAAGTACCACAAGGCCACAAGGATGCATTAAACTGATCAAATTGACAGGTAAGACTTATATATAGTTACAAATAAAATCATATTTTTAATAAATAATGTTCTTTTGAATTTTATTTTCAAAATGTATCAAAAATATTCCATTTCTGAAGCATCACTGAGGACAATGAAAACTGGAGTAATGGCTGCTAAAAAATTTTCATCACAGGAATAAATTACATTATAAAATATATTTAAACAGAAAATGCTTACTTTAAATTGTAATAATATTTCACAATATTACTGTTATATTTATTTTATATCAAATAAATGCAGCCTGGATGAGCGTAAGAAGCGTCTTTCAAAATTATATAATAAAATCTTACTGACTGACTTGCATCACAAAAGATTTACAGTGACAGTAGGACAAGAGCATTTTTCGAATCATGGCAATTTGTAAAATATGTGACAACTAGAATATCAAATCAACAGTCTGATATTTTTGCATGTTACTGTTTTTTTTTCATTTCATGAATGGTTCTATATTTCGTGATTGTTTTGCTTTTGCAGAAATATCAAATAATCTATTTAATGCAAAGGTTCCAGTGTGAAAACATGACCATCTATAGGATCAACATGTTTTCAATGATGTCTCTTTTCCAGCTGAGAATGCTGAACAGCTTTAGTGTTGTCTCTACGGCGCTTCTATACAAAAAAAAATGACTTTCAAAAATAAGCTTACGCAAAGAAATATTCACTGGAATAAAAAATGTGACAACTTGCCTTGGACTCCCCTATATTTTGGGAACTGAGATGGCCATTTTTTTATTTTGGTTGGTCCTCATATTGCTACTGACTTGATAGTAGACTAGGGAATAAGGGTTGGTCTTCCTCCAGACGTGTGTATGTTTGTGTGTGTATGTGTGTATGAGAGAGATGAATGGGACGGTGCCAGGCTGCAGTCCCAGGGTGGCCTTGGATCAATCTGCTTATCTGCGGGCTGCCAGCAAAGCCAATGATTAATACAACCCCATCAGTGAGGACACTCTTATTTATTACTTCACGAGACACAGAAAATCGCAGAACATAAAGACACAGCGCACAGAGACACAGACTAACTACACTGTGTAGATGTAGGGGACACAGAGTTGTTGTTGCCAAACACAGAGGAAATAAGACACTGCCATAAAGCAAAGAAACACAGCATGATTGCAGAGGTATGGAAAAACTGCAACAGAACAGCACAGCACAGTCAGAGATTTTACCTTAAAGTAAACATTTCTGTAATGTGATGTATTTCCGAGTGAAACACAATGTTTCACTAGAAAAAACAAGTAGGATAAGACTTGATTTTATCCATCAGGAGTTGATTAGATTATGAAAAGTGAGTGTTTCATAAAAGCAGGAAGCCAGACTGAAAGCAAGTTTGCAGTTGTTTGTGAAGAACTACTCCTGAATATCTGCCAACACTCACTTTTAAAAAGAAAAACACGCTTTTAGGGGAAGGTGCACCTTGTTTTCAATGAAGACACGAAAACATATTATTGAACGTTTGCTGAATAACCAGCTAATCTTCTATTTTATAAATCCCAAGACATTAAGTACCCAAACTACAATGGTTGTCATTCTGAACCCATTAAACTACAGGCAGAACTGTCATCTCTTTTGAAAGAAGACACTTGGAAGTTTAATTTAAAAGAAAAAAGTCAAAGTACACAACTTAGAAAGGTTTAAATTTACTGTAAAATGTTTAAAAATGTATTTTGAAAAAAATAGCTGTCTATTTTTTGACTTGCAATATCGTTTAAAAATGTAGAGTTTGACTTTGTTGTTAAAACAACACTTATTTGAACAAAATACAGTAAAACAATATTGTGCAATATTATTACATTTTTGAATGATAGTTCTCTAATTTAATATATTTTAAAATGTCATTTTTATTTGTGATCATTCAAATATTTTTATTTGGTGCTCAAGAAACATTTCTTATTATCACAGCTCAAAATTGCTGTGCTGATTTATTTATTCATCTATGTATTTATCCATGTTTTTTTTTCTTTGATGAATAGAAAGCTTAAAAGAACAGTATTTATTTGGAATAAAAAAATATGTACCATTCTAAATGTCTTTTTACTGTCAATTTTTATCATCTTAATAAACCAAAGTATTCATTTTTAAAGTGTTTTAAGTATTAACTTGCTAAATTATTAAAGTATTAATTTATTTTTTTTATTAAAAATAAAATGTATGCAAGATCAAATTTATACATACCTTTTTCTGAAACTGTTCCTGAATCACTACTGCTAAAAAAAATAAAAATAAATAATAATAATAATAATAATAATAATAATAATAGTAATAATAATAATAATAATACTGCCCATTCCTAACGGTGCTATAATTTGTATCCTTTTTTTTTTTTTTAAACGAACATTAACTGGCAATAAAGTACTGTGTTAAATAGGTGACGTCAACTAAAGAAACGAACATATTTTTATTTTCATCTTCATTCATAATTGCACAGACAAACAATTTCATAGTGAAAAAACCAATTACAGTCAATCAAAGCACAGCTATGATCTGAGCAATATCAGCATGAACCCTAAACACAGCTGAAGGAGCACTTGGAACAGTCCAAGCAAGTACAGCTGTGTGTTGGCAACAAGACCAATTGAAGAAGACAGCAAGACACAGCATAATATCATCAAGGTCAAAGGTTACAGACAGTGGGGTTTAAATAATGAATAAAGAGACAGAAATGTAAACGTCAGCCGTCTTGTGTCTCCACTGGCTATGCGTGTTTGTGTATAAGTATGTGATATTTGCAATGCAGGCAAGTTTGAGATGTAGCATACTCATACAGTGAATATAAAAATGTTAAACTGAAGGCACACTGCCTAGGGCTAATGCCAACAACCATGGTGGTCACTTAATGCAAATACTAAGCTACAGTATGGTACATTAACTCCAATGCCATTACACCATTGCAAATTAACAAGCTCCAACACCCACTTTCCACGACTGATAAAATTCAATCAAGTGAAAATGGGCTTGCTTATAAAATAAGAGGTTTCACTTATCATCCAAGCAGTGGCGTCCTTTTTCTGGTAAGGCAACCTCAGAGATTATTTATTTTTTTACTTTTTTCAGTTTTAATACTTAAATTAAATGTTATTTAACATCAATTTATTAAACGTTTAACTTTTTTTCATAAATTTGTTTTTATTTTTCCCTGTCATTTTCTGTTTTAATTTTTATGGATTCTGTTTTGTTTTTAATGTTCTAATCAATTCGATTCAGAAAAAATTCTAAATTTAAACGTATTCATTCAAAATTTGCCAAATTCTGTGACATTCTGTGTTATGCTGTAATCTCCATTTTTATGACTGGATTCACAGAAATCAAAGAGCACTAGTACCATATTAAACAGTGACATGTCACCATGTTTTTTGAACTTACAACTTAATTATCAACACCAACAGTTCTGAGAATATTATTCTAATATTTTATGAAGCACATTAGAGTATTATCTGAGTACCATGATATATGTAAATAACCAAACAGTACTAGTGATAATTTCACAATCATCCAGTCGATTGGTCAGCTAAAGGACCAGATCTTAAGGAAGTCTTGAGTAAATAGGATGGTTTTGAGTTGAATGTACCCCGGTCTAACAAGCTTCTTACAGACAAAGAAGTATTTTTTTCCCACAAGTTTGCAGTCTGTGATGATGATTTATTATAAATCAATCAGGAACAAAATACTTCTTATGAACTGGTTCTTTTTATTGAATCAAAACATCAAAAAATAAAAATCTGTCATGTAGATTACTTGTGGATTATTGTGATGTTTTTATCAGCTTTATGAACTCTCATTCTGATGGCACCCATTCACTGCAGAGGATGCATTGGTGAGCAAGTGACGTAATGTTAAATTTCTCCAAATCTGTTACGATAAAGAACCAAACTCATCTACATCTTGGATGGCCTGATGGTAATTTTTTACCAAATTTTCATTATTGTGGGAACTATTCATTTTTTCCAAATAATTAATTTACAAAATAAATAGCAACTGCACAGTTTGACCATGTTGTTAATTTTTTCAATTAATATTTTTCATAATATATCAAATTAGAAGATTTTCTGTATTATTTGTAGCAATAGCTACAAATTTGTTTCATTTTTTTTTTTTGAAAACTATACATAATTACCCAATTAACCATAATATACCCAAAAATGAAATTGAATCAAGAGCTTATGAATCCAATCGAATCTGTAAATGAGCATCAAAACCAAGCCCTATTGCTTATTGCACAAAACACTCAAAACCCAGCGCAAGTCTCAAGTCTCAACACAATGGCCAAACACATCTGTCTGTATGTGTATGGCTCTAACAAAGGCTGTTTAAAAGGATACATTTAATGTACAGCTTCTTCATTGTGCATGCTGACAGCATGCTGTCTACACACTAATTAATGTGTCACTGCTACAAATGTCAAAATTAAATAAGTGGGGAAATGCAACATAACAGATCATTGACTATCTGCTAATAAAACAAGAGGCAGAAGGACGTGAGAAGAGTGAGAAAGAAAAAGAGAGAATGAGAAAGAGAGCGCAAGCAAGTTTGATATTACCTATTATTTATTTGCACCCAACAGTGTGTCACCACGGTCACGTATCACTCCAAAATATTTATTCGTACTGCAGAAAATCAAGAAGCTAACTCACACAAACACATAAAACAAAGTTAATGTCAAGTGAATGACCTAAACCTTCTCTTTGCTCTGTCATTTTGTGTCTCTCTCTCCATTTTTCTCCTATAGGCGTCCTCCTGTCTTTCAACACTTTGATCTGTCTGCCGGTAACACAGGCAAAACTTCAAATAGCTTCAGCTCTGTCAGGTGGGCCCCCTCTCTCTCTTCCCTCCTCTCCAGCTGACACTTTCCAGTTGTGTGGGATTTCTGACAGTTGAACATGTCCAAAGCCCTCTATCAGTAAACAAGCCCTCTTCACTCTACAAGTAAAGTGAAGGTTATGCAATACACAAAGCTTCAAGGCAGGTTAAACTCCTCCAAAACGTTTGGTTTGCCAGGATGCACACTACTGGCAAAGCTGCTGACCCTTTAACTTTCTTCTAATGGAAGGGTTTTTTCTTTATTGAGACTTCAGATTCACAGAAATCTCTATATCATACTGTCATGTTCAGGGGCGTCGCAAGGGCTCCATTGATTTCTAGGTTTAAAGGGGCCCAGAAAACCTAGCAATGCCACTGTGTACACTATAAGCTGTTAACTACACATTAAGCTGTACAGTCAAAAAAGAAGAAAAAAAAATGTTCTGTTCCATCCTAGCTGTCTATCTAGATTGCATTTCAATGCATCATAAGCACGCTCCCTAAAAGTTATTATGCCACCTTCAAAGATGCCTTATTTTAACCAAATGCTAAAGCAATGTATGTAACATTTGTGGAAAAGACAATCCTACAATGCAGTGTGACACGATCAGTGTAAAGAGTCATCAAATTGGCATATGAGTATATATTATAGATAGATAGATAGATAGATAGATAGATAGATAGATAGATAGATAGATAGATTAATAAACTGTTGTAAATATGTCTGCTTATTAATATTATAATTTTTGAATGAATAGATTGATTCCATCATTTTATTTTAAACACACTGTTGGGAATTTTAAATGCTTACGGTCACCAAGTCACTGTACTGTTGGTTTCTAGTCTGCCATGATATCAGGAGGTGTATTTTGTACTCTCAACGTTAGATGCCACATCATGTCACTGCTCATTTGGATAATGTTGAGCTCTGCTCTTGCTGACGGAAATCTCCAGCCTTCATTAAAATGAATGATTTTCAGTCACTTTAGAAGCAGGGCCAATT
>JAUZSZ010000075.1:17622054-17640335 GCA_034780575.1 Labeobarbus marequensis | reverse complement strand
GTGAGTAAGTTTATTCATTAAGGACACATTAAATTGATGCACTGACATTTTTAATATGAACATCAAATCAGTATATTAGAATGATCTCTGAAAGAGCATGTGACACTGAAGACTGGAATGGCTGCTAAAAACTGCTAAATATATAGACATAGTTCAACCAAAAATTTGTTTAAAAATAATTATTTACTCACCTTCATGTCAATATTTTTTGTGGAACGCAAAATACAAATTTTGAAGAATCTTGACATACAGTAGAATGTTTCTTTGAAATGCATAGAAACATTTCTGTTCCAAAAAGGAAAAAATGACACCATAAAACTTCTTGAAAATGACTTTACTTATAATCACTGATAATCTTACGTTGTCAAATGAAACATGATATTTGGACACCATTGATGTTTCATAAAATGGCACCTGCAATCCATAACTTTTTTGTGGTCCATTTCAGAGCTTTGGTGGAGGGGAAGATTGAACAACATTTTGTGGAAGTACACATAAATAAGTAACTGCTTCTATAAATATGTATCTATTCTTCACATGAAATGATCATATCTCTTCAAAAGTTCTATGTCAGTCATATAGAATACTTTTATAGTGCTTACAGACTTTGAGGAGCATGAGGACGAGAACATGACACAACTTACAGTATATTTGTGTGAACTATCCCTCGAAAGATGGAAACACAAGTCTGTTTTTCTCTCTGGCAGTAATAGAAGCATTTTCGAGAGGGCACAAGCAGCAAAGCTGAGGGGGTCGGCATTCGAGGGCGATTTTTTTCTTAGTGAAGTTGGCGTGATTGAAGTGTGGAACCGGAGCAGGAGCGCCAGAAAAAGCGGCAAAAATTGCAGACACCCGAGAGAACAGAGACCAGAATATCACACATATGCAAACAAAAACACCACAGTCATCAATACATAACTGTGAGCAACTTGTTTGCTCTTCTTAGGGGTATATATTTGTAGACGTTACTTGCCCTTTAGGCTGTTAGAGAAGAGGGTGGCGCAAAAATAGCAGTCGAAAAAAGAGAATATTATAATATGACGGAGAGAGGCTAAGAACAAAAGAGTGAGAGAGTCAGCTAGAGAGCGTGATATTATGTTATCATTAGGCTCAAATGTGGTCTCATAGGGCCTTAGTTAACGACTCTGTGTCTATGCTCGGAGTGTGTGTGATCATTTGAGACAACACCTCTTCATTTCTATATTCCCCATACACTACCTCATTACTGTATCTCAGCCATCAGACCAACACTTAATTACCGCTCCCTCTGTAGAGCTCTCTTTCAGCGTGAAAGCATCCGCAGAGCAATAATACTCACTTCTCTTCTGGAGTTTCTCGGCGCAGAGTGATCATGTGTGTCTGCTAAAGCACCTTGACAGGAAAATGCATCATCTATAGTCCGGGTTCCCATCAGTCCCTGCCATGTGCATTCTTGCGGTTTCTCTCGTACATAGAAGGCTCACGGGAAGCCTGCACACCTAAGCAGAGAAAGGGCCGGTCGAGCGGGAGAGAAAGGGAAGAGAGGGACAAATCTGTTTCTCTGGTCTCTATCCAGGTGACTGTGGCGCTCCGAGACCGTGTGAGCGGGATGATCCGCGCTTGGGCTAAACTGTCCTTGGGAACTACGCCACGTTCCCCATCAGCCAGCCCCGACAGAGCTGGCAGCGCTCCACATGGGTGGCACTTTGGAGAGTCGGCTTCAAGAGGAAAGCGGGAAACAGAGAGAAGGGATGAAAAACAAGAAAGAAAGCATAAAATAAGATCAAGTCTTCGTGTTTGCCGGAGCGGTCGGGATGTAGAGGCTAATTAAGAGATGGATAACAAAGATTAGAAAGAGTGAGTGAAAGAAAGACGCCATCGCAAATGGATTCAGGATGGATTAGGTACCACACTAGGATGTGTTGCTTTCACGCACACACAATGCACAAAGCCTTTGTTAGTTTTTGCCTTCCACATGCATTGCATTAGAACACAGCACAGGTTGGCAAATATCCTAATATTGCCTAATTCACAATTTAGCTGAGAATTTTATTTGAAGGTATTTGCAATGGGCAAACTGAATTAATAGATAGCAGCTGTCTTTGTCAAGGGCAACTGAAAAATAGCAGGATGCCAGTGTATTCATCCCTCAAAACCTTCGGGTTGAACCTTCAACCTAAAGCCTGGAAACCTCAAGGTACTATAGTTACTTCTATTGTGATCTTTCAAAGCATTTACAATATGGAGACCTGTTCCCACCTCAGAGTAAAAAATAAGTTAATTGTGAAATTGTGAAATTAAGTTTATTTCTCATCTGAAAGTCACAGTCTTGAGATATGTTGCAGTTACGGTTTTTGACTATAAATTACAGATTAATTCATTGTTTTCACTTGCAAAAACCAAGAGTTCTACAGTAAAAATAGTAATGCATTGTCAATCCATTTAAAGTTTTTCCACTGTATATGGTAAGGTTAATTACATTTAACAAATTAACAGATTGTTATGTAGCATTTGATAGTTTTTTTTTTTTTCAGTAAAAATTCTAAACATTATGATATCCTGTGCATTATTACAACACCTTTGATATTTGATATCAATTTCATTGTTGATTTCAAATAATTCGAGTCTTTCTCATAATGGACAGCATACCATGTGATTTTATTTGGCTAGATGAAGAAAAATGCCCTTATATAAAAGATGTGCCTGAAAATCAACTCCAGGGCACAAATATTGACCCTTAATAGTTTATTTCTGACCCTGGCCAGGTCTAATTTAGTACTGGTTCCTCGTAATGCTCTTCTAAAAAAATCTCTAACAAGCTATCAGCTCTATGTATATCCACGTCTGTGCAACTGCTCACATTAATTCATATCAGCTGCAGACTGAGATCGGCTTGTTCCATTTCACAGGAGCGTGGAAAATGTCATGCTTGACAGAGAGCGCATGTTGTCTATGTCCCTGTAGTGTATAAGGAAAGCATCACAATTACTATTGCTCAGACTAAGGTTTGGTATTTGGCAAAAACGCTTAACAGTTATTTCTGGTAACCAAACTGTTTTGGTTACAGTTTACTTCCACTGTACGAAAAATAAAAACAATGACGCATTTCTCAAAATACCATCTTTTATGTTCCCCGGAAGAAATCAAGTCATGCAGGTTTGGAGTAACACGTAAGTAAAGGATGACAGAATTTTCATTTTTGGATGAACTATCCCTTTACCCTAAGAATTAAAATTCATTATGCTTGAAAATTAATTTGGTCTACATAAACAAATGATGCATTAAACCATGTGGCTCGCTGAGGAGAGGTGTGAGCAGTAAAAAAATATTCAATCAATTTCCTTTGAAGGAAAGACCCTGATTTTTGATTTTGGGACAGCACACTAAAACCCACATAGAACACCTTAGAAAATGCATTGCAGTGTCCTTTCAATTATTCTGACAAGGTTTGCACAGACACTAACATTCTTATGAAAATGTAAAAATTGAGTTTTTCCTGCACTCTCTTTCATGTACGTAAGAATCTGTGAGCGCGCACTCATGCAGTGCTAGTGTTTAGCTCTGTAACAGCATTTCTCCATTTATAGAAGATGTCACGCATAGTAGACAGAAACAACATGCTATAGAGTGCCACAGGAATGACTTCTACAATGCACTTCCACAATGCACTTCCAGTTCTATCATCCCAATGTCAGCGAATGCATTTTTGGTTAAATGTCTGAAACAATGACTATGGTTAACACAAGCTCAATATATTTTCACATTTTATTCTATCACATTAAAACGTCATTGATACCTCACTCAGTTCTACTCCCTAGTACTCTAACTCAAACTTTCCAAATCTTTTAGATTTTAAATAAAGATCAAAAAAGTTGTGGGAAGCTTAGTGGTGGTGATGATGTAGTCGTGCAATCGTAGAGTAGGTCTTTATAACCTAACTTTAGCTTTTTACATCTGGAGTTGCATTCATTTGTGAAGATTATCATGATAAACAAAACATGTAAGAATCATAAAAGCTTATTTAGTGCAATAATACAAAAAATCAAACACACTTTAGTTTGCGGACCAATTATTACTATTACATAATAGTACTATTAACTATGACTTTTGCCTTAAAAAAACTCCTAATTTGCTGTTAAATAGTTAAGTTTAGGTATGGAATAGGATTAAAGGATACAAAATATTGTCATGCGGAATAAGGTATTAATATATGCTTTAGAAGTACTAATAAACAGCCAATATGCTCATTAATAGTGAGAACTGGTCTCAAAATTAAAGTGTTCCCAAAAAGGCCTATTGGCTTTTTGCTGAAGGAACCAGTCTGATACTAGTTGGCTTGCAAAATTGCATACTTCCTGCAGCAAATTTCGTAAAATTAAACAAACAAACAAAAAAAAACTTAATGGAAATAAATAAATAAATCCAGTATAGAATAGAATATGAAAACTGATTCATGAAATCTATAAAGACATTCAAAGTGTTGCATCATGAAAAAGGCTGATTGCAAAGAAGTGTGGTGTTGAAGAGGGTAATAGCAGGAAAACCATATAAAGGTAATTAACCATCTGCATCAATAACAATAACATCTCACCTAGAGACCAATTACAAAGAAAAGCAACAGCTACTACAGACAAAACAACAATGACAAACACTCATGTGAGAGCGTGTGGTGTGTGTGTCCCAACCAAGCGTGAAAACGATGGTGTTTTAGGTGACAAAGGAAAGAGAAATCCAAGAGGGAAGGATCTGTAGCCTAAGGCAGAGTAGTTGGAGCCACAGATTCCCACTGAACTGCTTGTGGTGGCACAACACACACACACACACACACACACACACACGTACATGCAAAAGCCTTAGTCTTATTTGGGGAGCTCAAAAGCAGATGGTTGGGTCACTGTGTGTTTGTTTGTATGCCTCCACCTAACACCACCAACCTACACCATCCACCAACAATCCAGCCACCTCCATTTTCCACCACAGAGAATAAACACACACACAAAGGCAAACAGGTTCCCACACACACTTCTACATACAAACGGCCATGAGCATATTCCTCAGAGAGCCAAGCAAAAATCCTTCCACTCTGTCTCTCTCACACACACATTTTAAGACTGCCAAAAGCCTCGCTGAGATGTTGGCACAGATGCCGCGTCACAAAACACTTCCATAAATGAATTCTGTCAAGACACACACACAGACACATGCTCGCCAAGCGGCCCAGGCATTTGCTAATTTGTTGGCAGAGCGATGCTTCTTCAAGTAGACTCTCAGGAGAAGTTCTTGTTTGCTAACAGCACAGCAACAAAGCGTTGACAGATATGACTCTGGCCTGCTGGTACAAAACCCGTTTTTAGTGCCTCGAACGTGTTTTTTTTACAAAGCCGACTGATCCTTGATCGGTTGGCTGCGTATCATATCACAAGCCTGTAGCTGGCTGCTGATCACTCTTGTTTAATTCGCACCTGTGATGCTTGAGCGCTGATACTCTTTTAATCATGAAAGATCGTGTGAAGAGGCTGAGTTATCAGTGAAGAGGATGTTTTAAAAGGAGGCTTTTCAAACTTTTTAATAGCAGGGGCCCCCAAACATGAGTCTTCCCTCTGTAGAATGCAAAGGCAGCTATAGATTTTCATAAATAAAGATGCATTTAAACTGTGTGAGAAAAATAATTAATATGAATTGTTATAACATGTTATGAATGTATGCAGTTTATGTCTTACTGTGGCAAACAGGACTGCTGATTCTGATTTAACAGTAATGATATCAAAATCAGAGTTAAATTTTATGTATGTATATATGAACAAATGAGGTAGCAGCTTTCATTTTAATTATGTGTGAGCATTTTCATCTAATCTTTATATTTTATTTCAATTTTATTTAAATTCATGAAAATGATCTTTAATAGATTTAGTTCACAATAACAACATTGTTCCTGGACACTAATGTGTTTAAATACAGATAAAATTGTCCTGTAACCAAATTTTTATCTTCTGAAAAAGTAATCTCACACATTTACAGTTTCAGATTGTGCCCACATTTAAAAAGACACTAAAAATCAATATTGAGAGATTTCAAGCATCATACATCTAAGAGCAAATGATCTGAGCTGTGCCATCCTCATTCATTTTATAGCTCAAAACTCTTACAGTATGACAAATTGTCTTATTTGTTTCCATTTTTATTTCTCTTAAGAAATGTTAGGAGACACATCTGAAACAAATTTTGACAGCTATGAAAGAGCAACCTCTAAGCAATAACATTTCAGAACTGTTGCAGAGTGAAAAGCTGGCAACCTCAGAAATGACCAACTCTGAGCAGAGAGAAAGAGAGTGAGAAGGAGGAAGTGTGTGCGTGTGTGTGTGTGTGTATGCTTGTATGTGTACACGCCAGCTGTCAGTCCTGGGATCAGACCCAGAGTCTGTCCTCAGCAATACACATGCTGGCACACAAGAAATGACCAATCAGAAGCCGGCCCCGTCCTCTTGCTCTCAAAATACTTTCCGTCCAAACATCAAAATGTCAGAGATTAAATCTCAGACTGGGAAAATCGTAATCTCAACTGTCTAACTGTTCCACTTTCAAAATATCCATCTACTTTGCAACAAAAGCAAACACACACACAACTCAGAAATGATTCAAATGTCATCACTTAAATAACCTGCATTATGAACCAAGGAGTGGCAAATGAAAAATCTACTGCCATGCACATAAATCCCTCAAACTCCTAAACTCTGTGTTTTGTATTATACAAATCTATATACACTTAATCGTAATATCAGCAACGCATTTCAGCAAAAATACAGTAAAAATGGTAATATGGAAAATTACTATAACTTGAAAGAACAGTTCATATTTTAATATATTTTCATATGTAATGTATTCATGCATTGGCAAACCATAATTTTGGTTTGGTTTAATATGCTGATTTTGGTGCTCAAGAAACATTTCTTAATATTATCGGTGTTGCTTAATAATTTTATGGAAACTATGCGACATTTTCAGGATTCTTTTATGAAGAGAAAGTTCAAAAGAACAGCATTTATTTACAGTAGAAATCTTTTGTAACATTATAAATGTATTTACTGTCACTTTTGATACATTCAATGTACCCTTGCTGAATGTTAGTATTTTATTTACAAGGCATAGTTCACCCCAAAACGAAAATTCTGTTATCATTTACTCACCCTTATTTTGTTCCAAAGCTAAATGAGTTTCTTTAGTATGAAGAAATATGGAAGTCAGTGGGGATGAGCAACTGTTTGGTTATTCTCCAAAATATCTTCTTTTGTGTTCACCAGAAGAAAAAATTCATACAGGTTTGGAACTATTGGAGAGTGAGCTATATTACGATAAACAACTACTTCAGGTGAACTATACCTTTAATCAGAACTACACAACGTCTTATGAACCACCAGTGCTGTTTTGTTTTTTTCAACAATCAGTAAGCATCACATACATTTGTGTTAAAGGAGAGACCTAAACCACATCTCAAGGGGTCAGAATTTCACTGACACTTGGGGTGGGCTCTTTTACTGAGCCTGTAAGCCAATAAGAAAGGAAACAGCTTCTGCACTGTAATCACTTCTGCATATTTTCTTCAGAAAACATCAAATTAAACCATTTCATTTAAATGTGTGTTATCCATCCAAATACGTCTAAACCAGACACACCCACACCCAGACAAAGCCACATTAAAGCCTAACAAACATGTGAGAGAAAACAAACTTATAGAGGAGTACATCAAAAACCTGGCTAGAAAGAGGTCATGGGGGTTAGATAGGGGACACAGAGAAAGGACAAGGGAAAATGGAGCAGAAAAAGAGAGAATGACACAGCCGACTGCTTTGAAGGTGGAAGTCGAGATGACATGGGGCAGAAGAGACAGTGTAAAGTTTTAATGACAGAGAAAAGAGTGAAGAGAAGGAGAGGCCGGATATAAGAGAAAGTGAGAGATGAAAGATGTAACGGTCATTCAGACACTGCAATAAGGGTTACTGAACTGAATAAATTACAGAGAAAGAGTAGTTAATGAGAGAGGAAAAGGAGGAGGGAAAAAACTGGAGATTGCACAGGTAGGACATGATTAGGTTGAGACACTTTGTAAGCCTGTAGTGCCCTCTATAGATAGAAAGAAAACTGCATTTTTAAAAGCAGTTGGGTGCATTTCTATCAAAAATAAATAAATATATAATACATTGACAAAAGAGCGAAAAGATCTAAGCCTTTTTTCTTTACAGGATGGCTGTTTTTAATGAAAAGTTAAAAAGAAAACAATCCCCGACAGATTTCACCACCCTGCGGTTTCATTTCACACTGATTCCAAAGCAACGCAAGCAGTGACTGATTTGGAAATAAAAGCTTTTGGGCTCCACACAAAAGGCTTTTGGAATCAAGACCGAACAACGCAAAACTAATTACACGATGTGAAATAATGGAAAAGAGCATTTATTTGAACGCATTTATTTTTCTGCAGCTTATATCAGCTCTTTTAGCAGATGAAAAGAATGAGTGGGAAAAATAAAAAAAAGATGTCTCAGCCGGTATACAACTAAGTTAAGCTCTAGATCACTCCTTTCAGTTTGTCTTTTAAATGTCGGACAAATTAAACATCCAGTTTATCAAAACCTCTAATCCTGAGGGCCTGTCTGCGTGCGTATGTGCGTTGGTATGGAATGGCAGCTGGCCTCAGGCAAGAAAATGCCAAAACATGAGCGGCTGAATTTGAAAATAAAAGGCTTGTCATTCAATAGCGCGAAAGAGAAATGAAGTGTGCGTTTGTGCGCGTGCTTGTACCCCAGTCAATTACTGCATCCTTGAGAGAAGGACAAGGGTTTAACTAGTGACATGAGCAAGTCAAAACAGAGTTGCCTACACACACACACACACACAAACACATTCACGGTCTTATTTAGAAGCTCGGCTGTTATTGCCAGTGGCAACTGCATCATATATTGATTTCCACCCAGAGGAATTGCGAAGCTGATACAGAGAGGAAAGAAATGCGAGAGAGGGAAACTTTTGATTGGCATGCAATGGATAAAGTGAACTACTTACAATGCAGTGCCAGTAGACAAGAGGAACATGACTTAACCAGCATGGACAGGGTAAAAAAAAAGAGAGATGGAGAGCAACGAGTGCTGTCTAAGGGTGTGCGTATGAGGTGGAGGTAATCTGTGATCTTCGTTTCCGCCCTCCCTGATCTACTGTTGCTAAATCTGGATGACCAGATGGCCCCCACGCTCTCTTTCATCCAAGCGACAAGAAGAGAGAGCGATGCTGAGACTGGAAAGGAGGGGGACAACGATGAAACTTTCTTCTACAACTTTCTTCTTTTACTTGAGGGCAGAGAGAGAAACTGCAAAGTGTGCGAAGATACGTTTTAGTAAAAAAGGAGAGAAAAAATATCGAACTGAGAGTGAACTCACTCTCTCTGCACAGCCTGCCAGTTTCCAGTGATGATTTCACTCTACCCTGATTCGGAAATGATCGATATGAGTGAAGAAAAAAAAAAAAAGATCAGAAATGTTTCAGGCCTGGGAACTGTTTTTGGCAAGATCAAAACGGGAGATCTATAGACTCCGACTGCGGATTTTGTACCTTTAATTGAGATGAATGTAGAACCGTGGATCACGTGCTTCAACACCCTGCTGGTTCAGGCGGGTTTGGTGCTGGTAGACCTATCATAGCCATTCTATAGGTTGATCAAGAGGATATTAGCACACCAGGATGCAAATGATAACATTTGCTGGTGACCAGTTGTGGTCTTTGCTGCAGGGGTTCTCAAATCAATATCTCTTAGTTTCTACTCTCGTCTTGTCTCTCTCTTTGCTGCTTTATTCAACTGAATATTTAAATAAAAGCGGTCAGATCTTAAAGAATCTGAATTTCCTTGATCTTCAGAGATAAAAGTGTTCAATGTACTGTGAAAATATACTTTACATGTAACTTTCAGAGCTCAAAACATCCTCTCCAGTCCAAAACCACTATTGAAACTAAAGGCTGGAATACACTATGCAAATTTTTCAGATTTTTGCCCACAGTTTGCTGTCTGGAGGAGGCGATAGCTGGCGAAAGTCAGAGCCAGTCTGGAGATTTTGGGTAGTCGAAATTGACAGACTTCACAGAAAAATGTGTAGTCGATGATGGGCACAGACCACTCAGAGGATTTTAAACGTGTTTGATATTTTGAGTCGATTTTAGAACATATTTTTTTTAATTTTCATGGATCTCCCATCAATCAGGCACGTTTTTGCATTAGTTTGTTGTGTTCTGAATTACTTCAAATTCTGGAAGAATGTGATCTTCAGTCATTTCATGAATGATGCTCAGTTTTTCTCTGTCACCAGTTACAAAGTTGGCAAGTGTATGATGTCCAGCATTTAATAATCTGTTCAGATTTTAAAAGTCATGTAGTGTATTCAGGCTTTAAGCAGCAAAAGTGGTTCTGAAATTGTTGAAAACATACATACACAACAAATGTGACATATTAAAAGGATCATTCACTCAAAAATGAACATTTACTAACATAAACATTAATTTACTTTATGATTACTATATTTATATAGTAGGCTACTCCAAAGAATATAATGGTATTTACCATCATGGTAATGTCCAAACATGGAATTACTGTGGTACAATGTCCAAAAAACACAGGCTACTATGGTACTTAAGAGCTTGCAAAAATGTCTAAAGATAATAATGTATTTGTTTATTATTGCACTCTTAGAAAAGATGTGTTAAAAATGACACAACCTGTGTTAAATTTTAACACATTAATGGGTGAGTTCAGGGACGTTTTTTGTGTCAATTTTTACTCATTCATTGTGTTGATGATTTTAACACAGTAAATGTGTCAGAAAGGTTATCACAAAGATGTGTAAACGTGTATAATCTAACACATTATGTGCTGTCCCTCACTACATACATTATGTTAAAAAAAACATAAAATTCTAAACAAAATGTTCACAATTTGACAAAATGAATGGAAAAAACATTGGTTGTTTAGCTTATTGTCAAAATATTTATTATGATGAAATATCAACAATTACATTCATAGAACTGCAGAATGTATACAATTTTAAGCAGTCAAAAAGGAAATATCCAACACAGGACAAAACAGTTATTTTCATCTCATTAGGTAACATGACACATAACCCCACCTTCATAGTCATTTCACTTTTTTCAAAACTTTGCTGGATTGATGTATACTGGTGGCCAAAAGTATTTGGAAAGAAGTCTCTTTGATGCTCAAAAAACATTTCTTACTATCAATGTCTGTACTCCTCCATCTTTTCCACAGCATAGGAGTAAAAGTCATTATCAAATAGCCTTTTAAAAGCCAACACAATGTTTTTGTCCACCTTTGAGAATAAATGAACTTCTCTGAAGACTGGATCCTGCTCAGAACTTGACTGACAACATCAGAATGTTCCCTGGTCTGTATGCGTGTCCACAAACACAAATGTACTCAGTCCTTCAGTGGAGATCCCGGGTTCCAACACTATATTAAGACAGAGAGAGAGGAGAAAATTCCACATTAGTGTCAATTTATTACATTTTTAAACCTTTTAAACTTTTTTTACTCTAACATAAGAATATACATTTGTAAGTAACAGCTTGTCAATAACATATACAAACATTTCAGCTGAACTGTAAACTAAATTATGTCAGATTTAATTTTAATACTTACATATCCTAAATTCTGTCCAAAAATGCTGAGATCCATAGAGAGAAAGACTCCAATTGAGGATTTAGCCTTCAGCTTGTCTGCAGTGAAGGAGTAGCTGTTTGAGACAAAAACACACTAAGACACATGCAAGCAATCACTATGTGAAGATCTTTCTCCTTCCTACAGTAGTTAACCCACCTGTGCGCTGATATTAGGTACCTTCCTGGTCATGTGGGACTGCAATGGCATAGAGTCTTCTGCCTAATGAAAGATCAAAATAATGCTAAAATATAAACTAAAGTTCATAAATTAAAGTATGCTTGATTTGGTATGAATGAATAATTTAGTGTGAGTTTTACTGCAGTGCTTACCTAAATGGTGAACATAGAAAATGGTCCATCTTCTGATTGATTTATTTGCTGTGTAATAAACAATGTTAGACATCACTTATTTGTTATAATGTTAGCAAATTTAGATTGTAAGCTACCTGGTCTGCAGCAGTGGCTCAAAAACACTTATATTGCTAATCATTTCAGCACACTTTTAAATACTTTAGACATAATAAATAAAGAGCATTGCTAGCACCATTTCTTTATTGACAAAACAGAGTAAACTACAGAGTCTAAATGTGCGGTCACATTTACCGTTGCTTGGCGAAATTTCGCGTGCTAAATTCAGTCATTTGTAAAGGCGTCTTCCCTCTCGGGAATTTCGAGTGCAAGTGGGAAAAGATTGTCTATTTGAAATCGGTTTTCAACACGCTGACTAACAGAAAGCTGCTTGATTAACAGTAAAGTTACGTGCTTCAGCTAACTTTATTGACAATGACCGCGTTTTGCCCACAAAAATTCGCTGTGCCCGCACGTTTAAAACAGTATTAAAACAACAGCAGCAGGAAACATTGTTTTTGTTAATAAATGTAAGCAAAATATGATTTCAAGCACATCTTACCTCAGAAATCTTGCTAGCAGTCTCTGGCGCGATCTTCTCCTCTGTAGTAGGGTGATTCTCTGAATTGGGTGCCTTCTGGGTCATACCTTTTTTTTATATACCTTAAATAGTTATATTTCTGATCATTTCATGTGATAGTGGATTAGTCAAACCTTTAAGAAAATACATTTTCCCACCTCAGGCATGAAATTCTAATCGATATTGAGTGTTTTTTCTTACTGAAAGTTGTTTTGGAGTTCAACCCCGTCACAGACCACTTGGACCCTGTTTAAATATGATTTAAAAAGATTTTCAAGTAAATTTTTGTAGAAGCTTTTCAATGAGATGTCCCTTGTTTGATATCATTTATTGCATGTAGAATTTTATTTTTAAATACTCACCATTTGAATACCAAATCAGGTCATGAAAACTGCATCTAACATTGGTCTTCATATCTTATCACAAAATATGCATTAACATTAGGATTTAATTAGGCTTTCATATTTTTTCCAACTGTCCTGTAAATTCTGCACACAGCAAAACAAACATTGACCTAATTTGTCTTCTTATCACGAAAATATTAATAAAAACTGTCAAATAACAGGGTTGAACTCTGCATTACGGGGTTGAAAATGATAACAGGGTTGAAGTGATGATCATTATTTCAATATAGTATGGATTTCTTACCTGTAAAATTAATGATATCACATTCAATAACATTTTATTTTATTAAAGTTGGCAAAAACAAACAAACATTTTAGTAAGTATTTAACATTAAATCAAAAGCATTAAGCATTAATTAATCACTAACATCAATCGATCTTTCCATTTGGTCCAAAAAAATCCCTTATAAACACAACATAGGCTATGGAAAACTACCTTGCTGGGATCTCATTTTGATTAAAACTTGTTTTTAGTGCTTAACATTGTTTTTAACATTAAATTCGTGAGTTTTTAACATTAACATGAACTTTGAAAACAGGACTGTAAGATGTCCATTAATTCATTCTTTATTCAGAAAGCCTGGCCCAAACATCTTTTTGAATTTCCATGTGCCGTGTTGTCACAGGCTTAGGAGGTGGGATGAGCTCAAGCACATCATCAAAAACATACCAAAGCACATCCTCACGAGCAGGCCAAAAGAACCTGTTTGGCCCGACACGGTGCATGCATTTTACTTGCACATGCGTTTCATCCATCGCAAGTATTATTCCTGGGAACAAATCTTTATCATAAGTGAGCACACACCACTGCCCTAGCACCTCTGGGTCTTCCCAATGGATTCGTGTCTGCCTCTGTGACACGGCATCTGGCACCTTCTTAACAAAGCTGAAATGATTTGTGTTCCAACACTCGCATTGTAACTGCTTCTGGGTCGAGCACATACAGCTGACATCACGAGACAGTATCTCTCCTGGAGCAAGAGTTACCTCCTGATGTATACGCATGGTTGCTGGGACTGCTGGTAGGTTTGATGGCATCCTCTCAAGTGCCTGCTCAACAGTATCACCATTGACAAAGAACAACTTGATCGATGTGTTGGTCTCCAAAAGGGCCTCGAAGAGCTCATGTGCGTCTTGGATGTCCCGGCCATGGCTTATTAGCATGTCAGCAGTCCTCTTCAAGGCTGCTCCAACACCATCAGGTGCTCCTTTGCCATGGCTGGCCTCAAAAAAATTCCATGTCCCTGCCTTAATGCCTCTTTTCTCCAGCTCAGTGCTAAAAAGGAAAAAATTGCCCTTCTGCTTGTACTGGGTACAAGGCCCATCACTAAAAAAGTGTATCACAGAAACCTCTAGGTGTGTTGCCTGCACATAATCCAATACAGGGTTCAGATGCTCCCAAATAGCTGCTGGGCTTTTGTGCTTTGATGGAGATATTGTGCTGAAGCAGGTCGGTTCTTGGCTACTGCCTACACAAAGAATCCCTGTATGTAGTGTCGCCTGTTGATGAGATGATCCAAAGTGATCAGGTGAAGTTCTCTGAAAAATCTATGTGAATGAGACATTCATCAGTGGCCGTGCTCTTTCTCAGCTCACGGTAGTAGGCATACTGTTGCCTAATATTGAATGAATGCTTCTTGAACTTGCTCAGGTGTGTGTGGAACTGCTCAGCAAGTTGCTCCTGGGTTCCCTCAACAATTTGTTTAACAGATATCTTTACTTTTGGCCCCTCCTGATCATCTGTTTTTGCCTTCTCCTATGTCCCCCACTGAGTATAGGACACATTTTTTACACTGTCGTACATACTGGAGAGGGGAACTGTTTATCTTTACAGTTCTCACACTCTCCATACATACAATCCTTGCGAGTGGTATCACAGGACACAGTTTTAGTAAGTCTCTCAAGATCTGAAGTCTCGATCAACTTCAGCTGATTAAGCTTTTCTGCTAGAAAGCTTAAATTTTCATGCAGTTTGCACTGGCATGTCTCACGATCAGACAAAGAGGGGTGCACAACCCAAAAGGGACGTAGGCGGCAAAATGAAGAGTATGAGATCCTCACATTATTCTCTGCTAGAAATTTTCTGTGGAGGTTTCTCATTGTATCTACAAGAAACCTTTTTTGCATCTTTACTTTGTTTCTAGTAGTGGTTTGTTTTCTTCCTGTAGTTATCCTACTGACATCATCTCTGTTAAAAAAGCTCTTTATGTTCTTCTGAATCATGGTATCTGCAAACCTGTTGACAGTCTTTCTGGTAAAACTGGTCAGGCTTTTGCTCTTCAAAAGGTTTCTGCGTTTCTTTGAAAACCCCAACGCCTGTTCTGACCATCTCTGCAGCCTATACTTTTTGACAATCTTTCCCACAGTAACCTTGGCTAAGATTTGCTTATCTTTTCCATTTCTGGCATTCTGGTATTTTCTCTTGATGTCAGAAATGAGTGCTTCATGAAGTAGTAATGTTTTTCTGATTCTGCTGTTCACAGGACAGTTCTTCACCAGTTCACGGACTTTGGATCTTGGAGAATCATTTTGTTTTGCTGATCGCTGAAGCCTCTTTTTGTACTTTTCTTTAAGTTTCCTCTCCTTTGTGAGTGCATGCTGGAGTTGTGCTATCTCTTTGTGCAGTTTGTATCTTGCTCTTCGGGATTGTTTCTTTCCCTCCAAATGTTGCCTGAAACAAAAAATACAATTTATTATTTATTATAAATGAATAATAAATAAATAAATTATTATTTTTATTAAATTAAATTATTAAAATAAATAATTCCCAAAACTACAGCCAACATTTAAAATCTCACATGGACAAACCCCTATATACACGTACAGATACAGTATACACTTACTCTCTTCTAACACACACTAACTTACACTCAACTTCATCTAATCTAAATTAACTCCTTACAGCTGACCTCGAGGACCCAGATCTAGGTTGCTCTGCATTTTGATCATCCGGACTTTGTGGAGGGGTATCGCTATTCCTCAAAGCTTCCCTCTTCTTCTGTCTTTTTTTAGCATCCCTCCACATCTTTCGCTTATGTCGTTTAGCTCTGTCACCCAGATTGCTTATTTTTTTCTTTTTCCCTATCTCTGTGTCCCTTTTCCACCTTTCACGCTCACTCCTGAGATATATTTCCCTTCTCTCTGCGTCTGCATCCCTTCTTGCTCTGTACTGTCTTTGCCTCTCTGCTGCTGTTTTTGCCATTGGGATGTCTGAAAATATTGAACATAAAATACCATAATTGATTATTTCTGACAGTTCACATTACAATACAACAAGTCTACAATTGAGTAATCTACTAAGAAGTGTCAAACTTTCAACCCTGTCACAACGATTCAACCCTGTTATAATAAAAAATGTGACGGGGTTGAAGTTTTTGGCTAACAGTAGCTAAAACAGTTAGCTTAGCTAAGACAGTAGCACCACATGGCATTTAGGACATCATAAAATTTTAATGTTTTGCAAAACTATTATTTAATTCTTCTTAAACCATTGTTTACTATCATTTAGTCATATAACAGAGTTGAAATGTTGAGCCTGACAATCTTAATCTGACAGTGAAAAACATGAAATATAGGTAAGAAAAGATACTGACACTTGCCTTTCTTTGCAGCATGTTCTTCAAGAGACTTGTGTGATGTCACTGCTTGGATGTGATGCCACAGGGATTGATCCATTATTTTTATAGGGGGGTAAATAGTATGGCGTGACGGGGTTGAAAACAAACTGGAGGACGTGTATAAATATTGCAATTTCATATATAATTAATGCATTTTTATATATATATATATATTTTAGTTAAAGTAGACCAACATATGATTATATTAGCAGCAACATTTTGGTATAAATTGCACTTTTTATTTGTTTGATATTCAATGAAAATGTAATGATGGTTAGTGAGGACATGCAAACATGCTTGTTGTCTACTACTTAGGCAACCCATTATATTTAAATTAAAATAAAAAAAAAGCAATTGTGTTGCATTATAATGCAAAGGCACCTGGTTCTATTAATTGACAGCGTTAAAATGCATTTTGTGATTTCCTTCAATTGAAAATCTTTGAAGTAAGTTTGGGGGACTTGAAGGGCACCCAATTCAGAGAATCACCCACTTATGTAAAATTAAAAAAAAGACCTCAAATTACCACTACAACCAGCAGATGGCAGCAGAGGAGCACTTATCGGCTTTAGTCATTCATTTACACTTTATGCTTTATATTTTGAAATAAAATCACTATTATAAAATATAAAATAATCAAGAAATCAAATTGTCCAAGTTTTGCACTTTTTGGTGTATGAAGTAGGAAAGGTCATAAAGTGGCTTGAAAAACAAACTTCTCAGTTTGCGACTGAAACGCACAAAGCATGAACACTCCTTTTTTAATCACAGAAGTTGTCGGTCAGTTCCGTGTAATACTATAGAAGAATAATGCTACATTTAATAAGAGAATGTTAATTTTCTATATAAACTTTTTTTTTTGCACGTTATTGTTAATAAAACTAAATTTTGTATGCTTCCCATCTCAAGCTCTGTGCTTTACGGTCAAATGTGCATTACCAAGAAATAAACGTAATATTACTAGTAACTGCACTTAATGCAAAACAATAATAATTTTATGATTAAATTATCTTTATTTTTAATAACTCCACAAACCAACCCCCAGCGCCACCAAATCTGCTTCTGACGACACCATCTGTAGAACTTATTGGGGCTGGTGCCACTGCTAACAAATGTTAGTCTGGAGCCCTGATTACATTTATGTAAAAAGAAAAAAAAAAAAAAAAAAACTGCTCAAAACTATAAACACAAAACCAAAAGTAGTGTTAGTTTTGGTGTTGTGTTTGTAGGTTCGGGAAAAAAATTACGCCTCGTTTCAGGAAATGTGTCTCAGGTGGGAAAACTTGTAACCAAAAACCCTACAGTCTTAATGCTAAAGTTCTTTTTAATCAGCAGTTTCTGTGCCACCCAGCGTGTGAAACATCTGCAGTTATATTCTGAATGCTGGACCATCCCACTCTTAGCTAACTCAAAGGCCACGAGTTGAGTATTGCTTAGTGAAAGTCCCCACTGACCAACAGTCACTCAGACACAGTTCAGCCCAACCACAATCTACCAGGCTGAAACTGCACTGAGCCACTAATGTCAAATATAGCAACGTGTACCTGTACACTCATTCCAGTCAGAGCATGAAATAGCTGTCAAAGGGATAAAACCAGTGAGAGAGAGAGAGAGAGAGAGAGAGAGAGAGAATTACAATACCTG
>JAUZSZ010000075.1:17302035-17317176 GCA_034780575.1 Labeobarbus marequensis | reverse complement strand
TGTGAAATTGTATTACAATGTTTTCTATTTGAATATATATTAAAATGTAATATGTTACAAAGCTGAATTTTCAGCATCATTATTCCAGTCTTCAGTGTCACGTGATCCTTCAGAAATTATTCTAATATGCCGATTTGCTGCTCAAGAAATATTTCTTATTATTATCACTGTTGAAGACAGTTCTTCTTCAGTTCTTCTTATCTGCTGCTCAATATGTTTTTAATACTATTACATTTTTCAGAAATTATTTGAAATACTTGTTGTAACAACAAGTCTTTACTGTCACATTTGGTCAATTAATGCATTCTTGCTGAATAAAAGTATTAATTTCTTCCAAAAAAAAATGTAATTGACACCAAACTATAGCATAAATGGTAGGTGTATTTAAAAAAAGGATATTTATTGCAGTGTCTAGCACAGCTGTCTTATTTAAACAAACTTGAATATGTTAGACCTATTATTTTTGTACTTATTCTCTTCATTGCACTGGCTTTAGGCTCTGTTGTTTTTGGTGAGCCAATCACAGCCAGCTTGGCAACAGATGGATCCCACTATTGGAGCAAAAACTGGGCAAAAGCTGCTGCCTATGTAACCTCTCCACCCCTCAGCCCTGACCCGACGACACCTGACCACCTTCACTCCCTACTGGCCTGGTAAGTAATTTTGAGCTATTTCTACATTTTTAGACATTTGTGACATTTGCACAGTTAGTTTAGATGCTGTGTAGTACTATCTACCAATTTTTTAACCTACTTTCTCCATTACTTTGGCTCTTTGCTACACCCAGACCGCAGACACACCTTTCCCTGGTCCCATTTCTAAAATTAGATCAGGCTTTCATCTCCTGTTGCCATGGTTACAGCACTCTCCTCCTCCCTCCCTCCCCACCACACACACACACACACTGTCACATAGAGGCAGACTGACACAGCTGGAGAAAGGACATTTATTTTTAGCATAGATACATTAGTCGGGTCCAAAGGATGAGAGGAAATTCTAGAGAAACATCAAAGATTCTTTTTTAAGTATTAAAGAGTCGGATGTGAAGACAAACTTTAGTTGTATTGTATAGAATGGTGTTGCATTTTGTGGATTTCAAAGCATATCACCTCTGTCTGGATATTTTTTCATCATTTCATTGTGTGCATCTTTTGTCCACATAACAGTCACACATATCCATGAGCATTATGGATGCATACATCCTTTTGTATTGCAAATATTTAATTGTAGCAATTGCAGTTGGGCCTGATTTTATGGTTAGCCCACATGAAGAAACCATTTCAGTTACACAGAAAAGACTGGAATTTACCTGATGCTGGTTGCTCAATAAGCAAATCTAGTGTCAGTTTAGTGGAAATGTCTTTAATATTTAATGCTCAGTCTACTATCTCTTATAGTAGCTTAGCTAGTTGGTCAAAAGATAGAAGAGATATTTGAGGACATGACCTATTAAAATAGCAAAGAGTTGTCATAATCATCCCACAGGTCTTTGAAATGTAATATCTATGGAGCTTGCAATGAATTTAAAATTGAGCAGTAAGCTTTTCGTTTTTTTTTAATTAATACTTTTATTCAGCAAGGATTCATTAAAAGTGTCAGTAAAGACATTTGTGTTATGAAAGATTTCTGTTTAAAATAAATGCTGTTCTATTCTATTTTAAATATTTATTCATCTAAAGAATGCTGGGAAAAAATGTATCGCTGTTTTCACAAAAATATGAAGCAGCACAACTGTTTTCAACACTGATAATAAGAAATGTTTCTTAAGGAACCAAATCAGCATATTAGAATGTTTTCTGAAGGATGTGACACTGAAGACTGGAGTAATGATGCTGAAAATTAAGCTTTACAATCACAGGAATAAATTACATTATAAAAAAAGATTGCAATAATATTTCACAATATTAAGGTTTTTAGTTTTGATAAAATAAATGTTGCAGCCTTGGTAAGCATAAGAGACATTAAAAAATAGTAGTGTGAAATTCTAGGACCATGGCACATTATGCAACCTCTAAATAAAAATATGCTCACAAAGAACATCACAACTAGCTCTAGAGGGCAGCTGCTTCCGTGTAATTACATTTCTCTTCATCTTTCCTCAGTGGAGATCTGCAGGTCGTGGGTAGTGGACATTGTGCTTACAGCACCTCTCAAAAGGCCATAGGGAAGGACAACTTTACCCTTATACCCGAGGGAACCAATGGAGTGGAGGAGAGAATGGGTTTTGTTTGGGACAAAGCTGTGGTAAGTACATTTGCATGTATGTTTATGGATTGAAGTGCAGGTTGCATTTATCAGACACCACTTAATTTGTACCCTACAGGCTATGGGGAAGATGGATGAAAACCAGTTTGTTGCAGTTACAAGCACTAATGCAGCCAAAATCTTCAACCTGTACCCCCGTAAGGGGCGGATAGCAGTGGGTTCAGATGCTGACTTTGTTATCTGGGACCCCGACAAGATCAAGACCATCACAGCTAAAACACAGCAGTCGGTGAGGACTGAAAATCTCTGCAAGATGCTGGAATATTGAACGATACTCTGAATGGCTGTTATTCAGTTATACATACATTTAATACTGCATTGTATATACCTGTAATAGGATGTTGAATTGTTCCACTCTAATACATCAATTTTCAAACTACATTTTTTTTCTAAATGCCTGCAAAATATCAATAGTGATTTTATATTTGATAAACAGGTGAAAATGTGTGAAAATAGGATTTTTCTAAACTTCTTCTGTTTCTAGGCTCTGGAGTATAATATTTTTGAGGGGATGGAGTGTCGTGGTGGTCCAGGGTATGTGGTCAGTCAGGGTAGGATTGTGTTTGAGGAAGGGAAGCTGCAGGTTCAGCAGGGGACTGGACGTTTCATCTCTCGCAAACCCTTCCCTGACATTGGCTACCAGCGCATTAAGTACCGCAACAAGGTATGACTCTTCTTTGATTAATTCAGTGACCTTCACTCAGTCTCAGTTAGTTTTGTTGTATATATTAAACTATTGATATATATATACACTACCATGCAAAATTTTGGGTTCAGGATGATTTTTAATGTCTTTAAAAGAAGGCTCTTACAGTATGCTCAGCAAGGCTGCATTTATCAGTACAGTAAAGTAAAAGCAGTAATATTGTAAATTTATTGTTAACTAAAATAACTGTTTTCAATTTTAATTTATTTTTAAATTTAATTTATTCCTTGTGTCACATGATCCTTCAGAAATCATTCTAAGATGATGATTTATTGCTCAAAAAGCATTTCTTATCAATGCTGAAAACAGTTGTACTGCTTAATGTTTTTGTGGCAACAGTGATATGTTTTCATATTTTTTGATGAATACAAAGTTCAAAAGAACAGCATTTATTTGAAATAGAAATCACTTTATAAAGGTCTTTACTGCCAGTTTAGATGAAATTAATGCCTCCTTGCTAAATAAAAATAATAATTTCTTAAAAAAAAAAAAAAAAAAACTTACTGACACTAAGCTTTTTAACAAGAGTGTAGTAACGTAAGGGTTCAGTATTTTCCAAGCATACATTTGCTAAATAATAACGTGGTAATAATAATGAACTAGATGTGTTATTTATTTTACAGTGCAAATACAAAGACTGGTAGAAATGAGTGTATTATCAAACTTCTAGGTTCATGTCTCAGTAACACCAAACCTGTCGTTTACTGTTGTTTTGAAGGTGATGAGCAAGCAGGGAGTTTCTCGTGGGATGTATGATGGTCCAGTATATGATATCCCAGCTACACCCAAATATATAACCCCAGCACCCTCTGCCAAGACCTCACCCACTACACACCAGCCTCCACCAATCAGAAACTTGCATCAGTCTAACTTCAGCCTATCAGGTGAGGAAATGACCTTTTCTAATGAATATTCCCCAGTATCCTCAATTCCTTTAAATTGTATTTTACAGCAAGTGTATAATTTTTTATGATTATTTGAATACTGTTAGGGGCTCAAATAGATGACAACATTCCTCGGCGTTCTGGCCACCGCATTGTAGCACCCCCTGGTGGTCGTTCCAACATCACCAGCCTTGGTTGAGCCCTTCTGCAGAGCCCATGTGACTTTGAGAAAGTGTGTGTGTGTATGTATATGTCTCTGTGTGAGAGTATTATTACAGTTATATCTGTTGACATATCATCAGTATTCCCCTTTCACAGGGCCATGCTATAAAAGATTTTTGTGCAACGCATGCATGTCAAAATATCACTGTACCTTACCTGTGCAGTAAATGTCCCATCTACAGTCAGTATTACTGTGTGCATTGTACACAATAGTCTCACTGCTAAGATATACCTAGACAAATACCTATAGATAGCTAGACAATCACTAGAAAATACTTTATATCCGTAACAAATTTCAGAAAAAGTAGCATTTAGACAATGCTAATATAACTACTCATATTTATTAAAGTTATGAGTTATGAAAACCCTCATTCTGCTGATGTGACCCCAGTGTTTGTGAAAATGTCCTGCTTTAATGCCCTGTGAAGCCGGCAACTAGTCATCCCACAAAATGGTGCTCCTCCTACTGGACAACTTACAGAACTAAAGACAACTACCTAGATAAAAGTGTTAGAATGCAGGTCTGACATCAGTTTTGGCACAGATGTACCACTAATAAGTACATTCTAAAGCTGAGTGACGATCTGCTCTTACAAGCACTTTTAACTTTAATGTTCTCTGTGCACTGAAATGTTTGCAATTCTGTGTTATCAGTCTATTTGTGGTAAAGAATGGTGATGATTGCATGATCTCACTTTTAAATGTTGGTATTATTGACATCTGACCTTTTGATTCTTACACTCTTTATACTTTGAAGGATCATTTTATCAGTTATCTTATCAAATTTGAATTGTTTTACAAGAAAATTTGTGTTATATCACTTTTTATTTTAATTTTACCTGTAGTGAAAAAGGCTGCATGCCATTTTAGCTCCTCCAAGCTCTTGGCTCTGTAGATTTTGCTTATTGCAAAATTAGATTTTGACTAGAGAAGGTATTCACATTACGTCATATCACAAATGCAAAATCAAAGACTGCAACTATATGCAACCTGCAAGATTTTTTTATCTGTAACTCTCATCTGTGATGCAGATGTTCACATCTGGAAAAGCAAGTCACACATGCATTCAAAAAGAGCTGAAAATGCTTTCATTTCATCTGCCTGTTTTCTTCTTCTATTATGAGATTTCTACAGTATTGCTCCACATCCAAGTGGCTCAAGCCTGGTCACTGTGTACGCTCAAAGTCTTAATACCGAACTTCCACGGAATAAACGGTGATCGCTCTTGTTTTGGACCAATACAAGGCCAGTGCCAAGCCTGCTGTATTGTTTTCCATATCCCATTATGATTTTGTATTGCCTATGGTATATATAGTGTTTATGACCAATGCCATTTTAGTGTTTGTTGGCTGATATCCACTAATGCACTCACTGACTGTTGATAATGATATTCACTTTGCTATGGTGAAATAAAGTTCAAAAATAGATGTTGTTGAAGCTGCTGCTGTGTGTTTCCCTTGTATGAGATTGCCTTTTTCTGAATTAACCAAATCTGATCTGAAATGAACAAAGAAAACTGGGGTTTAATAATTAATTTCACTTTCACAATATAATGTATTTTTTGATAGTCAGTTTCTGTAGACGTACAAAAGTCTTGTCAACAAATAAATACTGAACATTTCCACCAGTATTATCCAGGAAAAACAACAAAAACATCCCATTCATGTAATGGAATATACAACTCTACCACCTGCAAAAACAAAGCTTGCTTGCATGGAGACAGGCAGAGCAAAAGTCACACATCTGAGGAAAAAAAAGAGAAACCCTGAGATAAGCAAGTGAGATTCTTAATGGAGGTACAGAAGATAAGCAAAGGGGGAAAAGGATGAAGGAACCTGAATGCAGTGACAAAATCATTCTGTAGTCCTCTGTTAGTCAGCTGGTGAAGGGACTTTTTCAGTTCCTTCCCAAAAATAGGGGCAGAAAGAAAGACTAACTTACTAATTGTCATCTGTTTGTCCGTTCTAAGTGAAAAATACGTTTTCATCTGTAGCTTTATATGTTCACCACTAGATGTCCTACTTAGTTCTAGTTTTCTGGGACAGTTCACCCAAAAATGTCATCATTTACTCACCCTCTTGTTTTTCCAAACCTATATGAATTTCTTTCTTCTGTTGGACACAAAAGTAGACAATCTGAAGAATGTTAACTAAAGAGTTGCTGTAGCCTTTGACTTCCGTAGTAGGGGAAAAAATAGCTACCAGCAATTACCAAAATTCTTCAAAATATCTTCTTTAGTGTTCAACAAAAGTAAGAAATTCATACAGGTTTTGAAAATCCAGAGGATGAGTAAATGATGACAAAATTTTTGGCTGAACTATCCCTTTAACTATTATTCTTTAGTTCTTTAATTTTATTAGCTTTTATATTCCTCAGCTTTCTGTTGCATACCGTTTCTTAGATGTTTATTGTTTTAATATCTAATACAACATTGGTTATATCCTTTATCCCATAGCAATTTAATTTGTAGGCTTACATTATATTGGTGCTTCAGAAATTAGTATTAGTATGAAAAAATCACATCAGTCCATCACTAAAATTTTTTATTTTTTTCATACAGAAAAGTCCATATAATTAATGTGATTTCAATAATAGTGGTTTAAATTATATAACATGGTTTAAAATATAAAATTCTGCGAAGAATGTTAAGTAGCCTATACTATTCAAGTTAATTCATTGTGGCCTATTTTTAAGTTTAACTTCCCCAGGTAGACTCAGTCATGTTTAAATTGATCACAAATTTGCTATGTGGATCATCAGAAAGCTTGGATTGAAAGTGACTTATATGTGATCAGCGCTTCACATATTGCTATGCTATTGACAATAGATATTTTCTAGGCAAAATTTCACTGAAATATCTCTAATGTGTCCGCACCTTAAGGGGTGCACTGTAGGTCATTAAAGAAACAGTTCACCCAAAAATTTACATTTATTCACCTTCAGGTCATCCAAGATGTAAATGAGTTTGTTTCTTCATCAGAACAGATTTGAAATTTAGCATTACTTTGACCAGTAAACAAATGTAGCACTACATCCCTTGCTCACCAATGAATCCACTGCAGTGAATGGGTGCCGTCAGAATGAGAGTTCAAACAGCTGATAAAAACATCACAGTAATGACACCAATTCATCAAATAATGTCGTGAAGAGAAAATCTGTTTGTAAGAAACAAATCCATCATTAAGGCATTTTAACTTTAAACTGTCTTGCCAAAATACCAGTCCATAATCTATGACACTTTAAAGAGTCCATCCATTGCTGTCCACCAACATATTTGTTTAGAACTGTTTTGGTCTGTTTTCACTTGTGAAGGGTGCTTGATCTGCACATATTTCTCTTCTGATTCAGAAAAAATGACTTTTTACTGGAGACAGCAATGAATAGAGGACGCATATTTTAACAGGAAGCAACGGTTTGAAATTAAAAATTTCTTAATGGCTTTGTTTTACACACAGGTTTTTGCTTCAAAAGACATTAATGGAGTGTGAGTAGCCTACTGTTGATTATTGTGATGTTTTATCAACTTTTTGAACTCTCATTCTGACGGCACCCATTCACTTCTGAGGATCCATTGGTGAGCAAGTGATGTAATGCTAAATTTCTCTGTTCAATGAAGAAACAAACTCATCTACATCTTGGATGGCCTGAGGGTGATTTTAATTTTTGGTTGAACTTTTGCTTTAACTAAAAACATGTTCCAATAACGTTTGACAACCAAAAAAAAAAATTTATTTATTAGCCTATATGTTGTCGTATTTAAATGACATTAATGCATTTTTCATTTTTCAGCATTTTCATTATGGAAATTGATTAAGCGTCTAAATACGTTTTTGTGGCACTATCTATTGGGTAAAATGGGCAAAAGAGGGCGATCTTCACCAGTATGAATGTGACCTGCAGAGGAACCTGACACGAGACACTTCAGATTGTCGTTCAGTCATGTGAACATTTCAGCGAGGGTCTTAAGAACTATGAGGTCAGCTGTAAGATCCGGTCAAAACGCTGAAGTAGATGGGATTGCTTTGGGGGGAGTATGCGGTGTCCGCCTCACGGAATATATTTTGGTGTGTTTTTGGTTATGTTGTGACACTTAAAGAATGTACAACTTCACATCCCTGAGCGCTCATGGAGAGCCAGCGGGTCGCATTTTTCTAGGTTTTGCACTTTCTCTCCTCGTGCTGTGGACATTATTGGGGAATTTCACGGTTTGCGCTGCGGTTTTGCGCTTCCGACACCTGAGAGGAAAAGTTACCAACATCTTCATCGTGTCTCTGGCAATGTCCGACCTGCTGGTGGCGGTTCTCGTGATGCCGTGGAAAGCGGCCACGGAGGTGACAGGACACTGGGAGTTTGGCTCTTTCTGCCAGTGCTGGGTGGCTTTTGACATTATGTGCTCCACCGCTTCCATCCTGAACCTGTGCGTAATCAGCTTGGATCGATACTGGGCAATTTCAAACCCGTTTCAATACGAGAGGAAGATGAACCGTAGAGTCGCCCTCGTTATGGTCAGCGTAACGTGGATCGTATCGGTGGCTATATCATTCGTGCCCGTGCAGCTGAACTGGCACCGGGCAGACCTGGAAACGGTCACCACAAGCAACTGGACCACCAAGGAAACATGTGACTCGAGTCTGAGCAGAACCTACGCCATTTCATCCTCTCTAATAAGTTTTTACATTCCCGTAGCAGTGATGCTGGTCACATACACGCGCATCTACCGCATTGCTCAGGTTCAAATCAAGAGCATCTCTTCGCTGGAGCGCGCAGCGCAGCGCGCACAGAACTGCAGAGCAGGTGCGCGCACCTGTCCTCTCCAACACCGTGCGATAAGAGAAACGAAGCTCTTTAAAACTCTCTCCGTGATTATGGGGGTGTTTGTGTGCTGCTGGTTTCCGTTCTTCGTCCTGAACTGTGCGGTTCCTTTCTGCCACAAGCCAAATTGTGTCAGCGAAGCAACATTTAACGTGTTCGTGTGGTTCGGCTGGTGCAATTCATCTCTCAATCCGATCATATATGCTTTCAACTCTGATTTCAGAGATGCTTTTGCTCGACTTCTGTGTTGCCATGACCTGTGCACCAAAACACCTCTTGATATTCAGTGCAAGGATCCGGTGTCCGCTAATAATCAGGGCAGCTCTGTTAACACTATGGAGGTCGGTTATGTTAGTTTGGAGAAGGTGGACAACGAAATGCAGCGTCCATTGGTGGAGATACATATGTTTGGAGATGAGAGCGAGGTTCAGCATACTAACTCTGAAGATGCGTGTCAGAGTAAATGACTTTATTGTTAAGGCTTAGGTGTAGGGGAGACAGGGCTAGTTTTCACAATTAATAATTTTCAGGTTTTATTTTTGAAAGTCAATTTCTGTATAGGCACATACCTTAACGTTTTGCCTGCAAAATGATTTAATAATGTCCAGGAAACCGGATGCAGTTCCATCAATACACATTGGTTTTATCAGGGCATGTTGTCGCACTGAGAACCTGCTATTTATTGGCCGATTTGAGGGGATGTCATGGTTAAAAGAGAATAAGTGAAAAAGGTTGTTTGTTCCTTGTGTGCCAGTGAACTTACACCAGTTTAACCTCTTGAAATTAAGTTTCACCAAACTTACATTTATGTAAAATATATATGTTTTTGAAAATAGAGTTTTCATTTAAAATTTGCTCCACAATATATTTGACCCTCGGCATAATATATTCCAGTTTGAGATTATTGTGTTAACTTATTACCCACAATCTATATTTTGGAGGATAATACATATAAATATCCTAAATTTTGAAAATTGTGAACTAGGTGCCTGGTACCAATTGGATTTGACACCAAGTTCCTAATCATTGTGATAATTTCCAATGTCTCCTCACAGCCTAATTTTTTGTTTCCTTCTTTGCATACATTTGAAGATGACCACTAAGGTCAGGTTATCACGGCCACAGAAAGAGGTCTGAGGTTTTAATAGACCGGATGCCAAAGAGCTCGACGAGTCCTAGTATCGTTTTCCATTAGGCACGATTGCACATGATTACTTCGTCTCATAAATAATTAGTTGGCTGCAATCTCCACTCAAGGAATGTTACATTTCAGTGTGCAAGGGCTTTGGGACTATAGATTTATGTATGGCATGCTATAGATGATGTTTTGAAAGTGCATAGGGTTGTACATGTTGATGCTTGTCACCTTTATCAGGGTCTGTTAGTTGAAGAAAATGCATATTTTTAACAGTGCATAACAATCAGGTATATTCTCTTCATTAGGTTGATCATCTTGACTTTGTTAAATTAGATTAGATGTCTTCGTCTTCTATGAAACATACAGTACTACTCATTATTCTTTAATATGTTCAATTAAATGATTAATTGCAAGCACCAAATTGTAAGCACCAAAAGTCATTTAACACAGGTTTTCAGCAGCATTTCCTGAGCGCTGGGAGTCTTTTAAGGACACATTGGACTGGAGTGTATTCACGACAGGCATATTACGTATGTAATTAATTCACAATGAGAGGTTTCAGCTGGCTCACAGCAATGAATAAAACATGGGAAGGCAATCCCTGATCCCTTAATAACCTTATACAAACTAAAAAAATACAAGTTACTTTAACAATTGCATTTTTTGTTGTTGTTGTTGATTTTAAATGAAGTGCTGAATTATTATAATACTTATAAGCTGTTGCAAACTGGTGTAAATATGTTTGTGAGTCAAATCACTGCTCAGATTTGTCGCTGAATGAAAAGATGTTTAAAATTGATGGCCCTTGTAGCTAAAAATACATCACCGTCCTTGATGTCTTCATTCTTGTATCACATCCAGGCCCTGAGGCTTGCTTTAATTTTGGAATCCACAGGGATATTTGTCAATTGAAATTGTTAAAAAAGAGATGATAGAGCTGCTAAGAACAAGTACATGCCTCTTTTTACCTAATTCAACTCATTTTAAGATCTTAATCTTAATTTCTTACAGCAGCTGGGGAATCTGATGGGAAAATGTGCCAGTAGGTGTAACATTTAAAATCCTTCTTTGAGTAACTGTATATCCCATATTCACAGAGGTCCCAAAATATTTGGACACTTAAGTCACACTTAAAATGTATAAATATCATTGCAATAAAGTGGGTGACCATACGTCCTATTTTTCCCAGATATGTCATGACCAGTAATTTTAAATTGTTTAAAATGTCTGAGTTTTGGCTTTGTCATGCTCTTATTATACATTCATTCATGCTCTCATCATAATCCCTATGTATGCGTATTTGCATTGCTTTGACTGTTCTCTATATGTCCCACCTTTGCACGCCACAATCTAAGAACTAGTGTTAGTTTATCTGAAAAAAACAACAACTTCTAAATCCCACAATTTTAGAATTGAATTATTTTGCATATTTTTAAATATGTTTTATATAATAAAACAACAGATAGTCTACTCAAAATAAAGACAAGAAGTATTTGAATGCTTTCTGGTTATCAAACGCTATTGAATCATATACATAGTTAATGTGATGGGCTTCACCTGTGGTTTCTCTGCTAGGACACTTGTGTGAACTTGAGGAGAACTGACTTCATATATCATTATAAATCACTCTGGGACAGGTTAAGGTAATTGCAAAAATGGCTCAGAAAAGTGATTAGCTATGAGAAAAGCTCTAGCATTATTTGTTTGGAGATGTCACTTGATTTTGTAAGTAAGTGTGGCTTCAGTATCCAAATACTTTTTGCGGCCATTGCATATGCTTACTTAATGAAGAAGAAAGAGTATCTCTCTGTCCGAGTGCTTGGTCATCAAACACTCACAGTAATGCTAGCCTGAACAGAGTTTCCTGTAACTGGTCAAAGAGGTTAATGTGCACACACAGTGTTAGGAGATCAGTCACTGAGGGACAAAACACAAACAACACAGGAATTAATAAAGTGTGTGTACTTTATGTTTAAGTATTAAACATTATAATTGAACTGAAGTAAGAGTAATAGTAATCAATCATATAATTATTTAAGATGGGGGCTTGTAAATAAATAATTTGTATTAATAGTTTTACCTATTAAAAGAAGAGTTAGTTGAGAATCACAAAAATATTGCTTAATTATAGTTTAAATAAAAGTGATTGTCTTTTTGACTAATTAAAAAATAAGTGTGACCGGTGTGTAACGTTTTCAAGTTTGTTATTTTTGTTTTTATATTTATACACAAAAAGGCTAATTTCGAGGCAAGAGAGTGTGGAAAAAAAACTAGTTAAATATTTTCTAAAATGTCAGTTAGAATGTGTGTGAGAAATTTGCACATTTCATTCATGTTTATGGAAAACACAGATGCTACACATGACCTAAATTGCATAAGAAATTTGTTGAAATAAAACTATTTGCTGAAAATGCATTTGATCTGAAACTGTTAATGGTAGGGTATCATGTCATTTCCATTTTCGTTATTAAATTATATTAAATTAACTAAATTATCTGAAATTATTATTATTACCTGACTTTAATATAGGCATATTTGTTACAGATAATTGTTTTAGGAATCTGTACACCAGGATTAACATGGTTAACATGACAGGTTAAAGAATCACAATAATTATACTGATCACTCCATGAATTGAATATAAGAGAACTTGCTTAGAGACATCTAGTGGCCGATGTGCGCAATAAAGCTGTCTTAGACTATTTTCGTGAACATTTAACAGGTGTTTACATGAGATATATGCGTATGTAATGACTTTTTTTTCAATAACTTTGTACCTGGACCAAGGTACCAGACAGAACCTAAGTTGATTAATTTCAATAATTCATACATAATTATTTGATCAGTTACCGTCTGAACTATTAATTAAAGGATTACACGTGCATACTGCACTAATTCCAAGTATTTAAGCATAAGCAAAAATGCCTTTTAAGATCATAAGAAACATAATTTCCGTCAACTGTGTCCAAACCTACGACTTGCAGTGCGTGCGAGACTTTTAATTTGTACACCCGTGAACCGGAACTGATGTCCTCGAGTCTGCAAGAACATCCTACAAAGACTGAAGGAAGTGTGGGTTGCTCTGTAAACATCATTCAATACGTTTGTTTTCTGTATTCGTATGAGCGTTTGTGTTTTTCCCACCGAAATATCCGCGCGCTGTTTCGGGGTTGGTGGGTTTTAATCTGACCGTGTCTTTGGCTTCTGGAGCGCATTGGAGAGCCCAGAGGAGAAGATGTCTGCAGAGGAGGCGGATAAAACCACCACCGCTGATGCGAGTGCAGGAGACGAGGAGGAGGAATGGCTGTACGGGGGTCAGTGAGCGACAAATCTGTTCTGCACTCCTGTAACGTTACTTTGTTGTTATTAACGGCTAGGAGAAGAGTGGTTATTAATATACAACAGAATATAATGGAATGATCAATGTAGAGGCCTTTGTAGTGCAGTGTTATGAGATAACCTGTCATGTCACTAACGTTAGATGTTTACACTTCACGTCCGTGGTTTAATTAATATTTCTCTTTACGAGGTACTAGATATAGAGCTCATTTCAGATTTTTTGTTCGAAATTCTGTTATTCTTGAGAAAAATCGTTCCGAGGGTAACGTTAGCTGATAGATTCCATTCAATATTCTGCATTTCGAATCTGTTCAAGATTCTTTTTTTGATTCTACTTTGATTCACATTGAGACCGGATTCTTCGCTGTTTGATACATGTTAATATATAAAGAGAATTTGTTTAAAATTGTCTTTGAATTCTGTTTGAATCTATACGATGTTGTAATCACTTTTTTTGCCTTCTTAACATAATTGTTTGCTTCGTTTATATTATCTACTTTGATATATAATTATTTCACTTTCTGAGGGGAGTGAAAGAGAATTAAAATCTCAAATCGATTGTTTTGTAGAATGATTTTTTTCAAGGATACATTGTTCTGTAGGGTGAACATGAAATATAATTTATTTGTCTGCAGTATATTGTGAACAGCTCCCCTTAACGTACTTCATACCAATGGGTACCTTGTGTTCATAATTATTTTGTTGCTCACACATTGTGTTTTTTTTACAGATGAAGGTGAAAGTAAAGAAACTGAAGAAGAGGAGGCCAAACTGACAGCAGCCGTCAGGTGAGATATGACATGCATACTGTTAGTGATGTAGTGTCTTTTACTAGCTTTCTAATATTTTATATGCCACGGACATCCAAATATAATGGTCTTCATGACTGGGACTTTTAAAATTTAAAAGCCATCTACATATATAGTTTCTTCTTATATAAAGACCTCAAATATACTGTGAAAAATGAATATTAAAAAATGTCAAAATATTATTTTGAATATATTTAATTTCTATTATGCCACATATACATTTTTTTCTACTCACAATAGTACTGTACTGTTAGATGCTCTGTTTTTCTCTAAACCTTTCCACAGACCTTTTAGGACTCCCTTGAGGGCCCCCTGGGGTGTCACTGACTCACTGGTGTATACACGTGGTCTGAATTATTACAAGATGTGAAGTGATTAATGATATAAAAATTACAGAATGATCACACACTGCTTTGATACTTCCAGGTGTTTTCACTGAATAATATTTTGATTAAATGACATGGGCTTCTAGATTGCACGTTTATTGCAGAAACACTTTTTCTTACAGCATATCCTGTAAAAGGTGCCAATACTAAGATTTGCCTCTTTAAGTTGACTAAGGAGTTCTCCTGCATTTGTTTTCATCATTCTCATGCTGATCCATCCTTGTCTGCAGTGCGACCTCTGCTCCTCCTGTTACCGAGGAGGTCACCGCGACCACAAACGACACCACTACTACCACCACCACCATCACCACCACTACTGGAAATGGTGTGGCCAGTCAGGTAACAAATAAAACTACTGTAAACTGATTTCATTTAAATTTTGAATGCTGTTGTGCTGAAATATATTTAACGTCAGTACTTCAGTATATAAATGTGTATCAATATTACACCTGTACGTTGCACTGCAATGTATGTCAATGTGAATCTGAGGGTGCAAAAAAATAAAAATACTGAGAAAATCACCTTTAAAGTTGTCCAAATGAAGTTCTTAGCAATGCATATTACTAATCAAAAATTAAGT
>JAUZSZ010000075.1:17157247-17167544 GCA_034780575.1 Labeobarbus marequensis | reverse complement strand
CCATGTAAATGAACAAATTAATGATTTTCTTGTGAACTGTAAATCTAGGAGATACAGTGTTGTTCAGGTACAGCATCAAATCTTGGGAAGCAGAAGTGCCTGAAATTGTTCACGATTTACTGGTCTCACAGAAAAATTAATCAAGGCTCAAATGCCTGTTGCAGTTTACTGTGTCTGCACAGGACCAGTCCTCTGGCAGGTCTCCAGGTACAGATAGATTAATGGCAAAACTCTGTAAAGATCTATGGTCTTTGATTCAAAGCAGTTTATATTTACTGTTCATAAAGTGTTCAAAGTTAGACTCACTACTAATTTGTTTCAGAAGAACAACAGTTACCTTTTACAGATAAAGGAGAAAATTGGCAGTAATTTTACTACATGGGGTTCATTACAAAATTATTTTAAAAGTATTATAATAACACCATATCTAGAAAGCTGTAGTCTTCAATATGTATCATATACTCTCCAACACCGTGTCTACATTCCATTATAAAGAATGCTCATCTTTTATATTTACATATAAAATTAACATGTATTGATAAGTTTTAGAACTGATATACATGTACATGATATATATGTCTAAAAATGTATATAGGCCTACATTAAATATTTGTCAGGGTTAGATATCAATGTTAATGCATGTAATTGTTCCACTTTCTTGCTTCATATATGATTTTTAGTACAACTGACAATATGATTAATAGAAATTTATTATATGTACATATATTACATTTGAATATGGGAAAGCTCTACAGTATCTGCAGAAGATATAATGTCTGGAACAGATTTATCACTAGTTCCCTTGATCTGCTACTTTCCAGGAAGAAGGATGGATAGAGGATGACTTAAGATGATTGATTTGGCAGAGAATAGTAAGACTATGAGGCAAACATGTTCTTGAAAAAATGTGCACCTTTTTTAATCTGTATTTACCCAACATATTAATTGAATTTAATCTTTTTAGTTCAATTAAAGCTGCCGCTTTGATGTTTTGAAAGTTGGAAGGCATGAGTTAGTAAATCTGAGCATTTGTTTTATTTAGTTCCATGGCAATGAAGGTCAGCCAAAAAAATTGCTGAACAGGTTAGGTTCAGGTCTTGTGAGGGTGGCAGAGCAGCTGTTCAAATGGAAAGAAACAGCTCTTTCATTGTAATTATATCATAATAACCACTGGAAAAATAACTATTGTTGTAGTTACCTTACTTCAGATCCACAAATTTAATTGTATCACTTTGCCTTCTTTTAGAACTTGGCAACGGATAAATACAAAAATACAAAACTTTTAGTACTAAATTAGTAAACAGTAAAAACTTTTAGTTTTATATTTATATAGATGTATTAAGCAAATAGTATTGCTTAAATTTAAATAACTTTGCTGATTTTATTTTATGGTTATTTTAAAAGGAGATGAAATCAAACTGTTTTTCACACATAGAGACACACATATACCCTTGATGACACAAAGCGCCCATTTTGAATTTAATTCAGCTGATACAGATCTGAGACATTCTTGATACACGGTTGATAGTGTAAGAGGAATATAAACTCTCCGTGACCTATTTTACCCCTGTTAAAAACATAACAGCTGCATCTTTTGGCACTTTTTAGTCTGAATATTTTTTCATCCGATTTTCTATGAAGTTGGCTTTGTCCAAATAAAACTACTACATTAGATTTATTGACTTAATTAAATATATTCATAAAAGACAATGAAGAAATCTGGTTGATCTGCTTTCACACCATAAGAGTGCTCTGTATATTTTGATTAATTACATTTGTCTAAGAAAATGTATCTTTTTTTCAACAAGATAAAGACATAATAAAAGTCAGATGTTATGATTATTTGCACAGTTTTGCCTCATTAGAGTAATTATGAATGCTTCATTTGCATAAGATAAATCAGATACTGAAATTGGAATAGGAAAATCTGTTGGTTTTTAGTAGTAATTACGGCAATTACATAGATTTTTTTCCTCAAGTTGTATAGTGACATTTGTCATAGTTCAGATATTTGCAAAAACAGGGCGTTTTTATTGACCTTCTCTCTCATAATAGTCACTCACCCATCACATTAGAATGACTGTGGGAACAATTGCATAGAAGATTTAACTCGCCTGAAAGATGCCATTCACAGAGTGATTGAATTTGAATTGCAATTGCAGTTTGGTTAGAGCAGTGCAGTGAGCTGTCTCTGCTGTGATGAAGACGTGCCACGTGTTTTTGAATGGGACACGTCACTGCTGGCCTTTCTCTCACTTTGACCTTTCAGACCAGGACAGCTGACAGACTGCTACATCTTTTTCCTCTCCTCTACATAATGAAGAGGTAATTACCCTTCAGCTTGTTGCCTTCACAAAGCTACACAAACAAGGAGACAGAGAGGGAGAGGGAGAGGGGAATATGAAAGGAATATAGAAAATGTAATTTGCTGTTGCTCAGTACAAAACAAACATTTCTTCAACCTGCATCAGTTGAATTATTTTTAATGAATGATGAGTGTGTTATTGTTCCTGGGTATGTGAAGGGGTAAGTCAGCAAACTGCAAGTTCTTGTAGTCATGTTCTCAATTATACCAAACTATCTGAAGGGCATAAAAAAGCCCCTGTATTAACTAATTTTGGCTGGTTACTTTATATTTTTGTGGTGTTTATGTAGTTATAGTCTTATGATAAATTCAAAATTATTATTTCTGCTTGATTTTTTCTCAGCCTCTTCAGTGTTTTTTATTTTATTTTAATTTAATTATTTAATTATGTTTTTGTATACTTAATTTCAGAGGTAGTTTTATCAGTTTTTAACTATTTTAAATCTTTTTACTTAACACATTCACTAGGTTAAATAATGTTACTTTTTACTCCAATACATTATAAAACGTGCTATTTTGAATATTTCTGAAAAAGGAATAAACAAGAATTATTTGTGGATAACAGTGTGATTCATGAACATGTGATTCTTTTAAACTGATTAATTTCACTGGACCAAATGTCAAAACAAACTGATCCGCTCACAATGGGTTTCGAGTAAACAACTCACTGATTCTCAGTTGGCGCGTTGACACAGAACAGCCGGTTCTTCAACCCAGCCAATCACAGCACACCAACTCACCTGAGTATTGATCACCTGCACCTGCAAGCCATTGAGTCAATCATCGCTCAGCATACTTAAGCACCATCACCAGCACACTCCAGTGTCCGGTCTCGTTGACACATAGTTGGACTGCATTGTTCTATGCTTATCGTCTCAAGTGTTTACCCTATACTTACCTCCTGTGTTCTCTCCTGTGTGTTCTCCTTGTCCTCGATTATCCATCCGCATCCAGGTCTCCAGTCAGTCCGCTCCTGTGCCGGCAATCCATCCATCCACGATCTCCTGGACCTGTAAGCAAGACCTGTCATTAATACCCTCTTCAAGTACTACGAAGTATCACTGCTTCAGTTACTCACCTGATTATCCACTCATTCTATATTGCTGTTCAATAAACATTCATCCATTCACCATCTTCCTCTGTGTCCGGAGTCCTTCCGTAACAGAAGACCGGACCCCTACGGGAAGATAGACGGCAAGATGAGCAATCCAGATCCGTTCCAGGTGATCGTGGATAATCTGAAACAGATTCTCACCACTACGACTTCAACACCCGCTGCTACTTCCGTCACCACCACCACAACCTCTTCTTCTACCACGCCACCGGTCATTGCGGGTCCCATGGCCAAACCGGCGCCCTACTCTGGTCTGGCGGAGGAATGCAATGGGTTTCTTCTTCAATGTTCGCTCTCGCTCTCGAGATGCAGCCGCATTTGTACACCACGGAAAGAGCTAAGATAGCTTTCATCATCTCCTTGCTGTCAGGACGGACTCTGCAATGGGCCGAAACCATCTGGGCTCAAGCTGGCACGGTTACCCAATCCTTGGACAATTTCGTCGCCCATTTTTGAGAGGTATTTGGCACTCCCGCCAACAGCTCTACCGCTGGTGAACAGCTTTACCATCTACGACAAGGGAACATGTCAATTCACGATTATGCTTTGAAGTTCAGGACCCTTGCCGCTGCTAGCGGATGGAATGAGCGCTCATTATTAACCACTTACTGGCAAGGATTAGAATCGTGCTCTCGTGCTTAGATCTCGTGGCATATGATGACACCATCGGGCTAGAGAGATTCATCCAACTGTCTATTAGAGTGGCTACCCGTATGCATTTATGAATGGAGGATCAACAGGTGCAAACAGGTCAAATCCCTCTCCTCCGCCGGCCAGAGACCTTCAGCCCTCCAGAACCAGTCCATGAACCCATGCAAATTGATAACACCCGACTTACCCTCATGGAAAGACATCGACGGCTATCACAAAGATTGTGTTTGTACTGTGGAGGCTCCACAGTACAAACACAAAGATTGTGTTTGTATTGTGGAGCCTCCGGGCATGTGATTTCAGCATGCCCCATCCTTCCTCCTCGACCCATGGTGAGTGCTATCAAACCATCAATATCAATATGTGCCCACTCACCACTGTCATACAACTTACTGCCTTTAATGTATCCATTCCAGTCAATGCCCTTATTGACTCCGACTCATCAGGAAACTTCATCTCAGGTACCCTGTGCCGCCAAGTTGGCCTCTCTACCACGACAACCCCGACGAAATACCAGATCCAATCCATAACTGGAAAACCGTTGAGCCGTAAGCATGTTCATCAAAAGGTGGGACCAATATTCATCAGAGTGGGTCAGCTTCATGAGGAGGCTCTCTACTTACTGGTTCTGGAGGAGTCCACCGCTGATGTCATTTTAGGGCACCCGTGGTTAGTGCAGCACAATCCCATACTCTCCTGGAAATCTGGTGAAGTCCTGAAGTGGGGCGAAAGATGTTTCCCTGACTGTTTCCCACATGTTCCACGTCCACTACAACAAATCTCCACAAGCCTCAAAATCTGCTCCACTTCCATTGAAAGTCCCGTAGAAAAACAGTTAGTCAATATTCCACCATGCTATGCCCCCTTCAATGATGTGTTCTGCCCTAACAGAGCTTCCAAGCTGCCTCCACACCGGCCATGGGACTGCGCCATCGATCTGCTTCTGGGTGAGTCAGTGCCCTGTGGGAAAATCTACCCACTATCCATTCCGGAACAGAAGGCCATGGAGGAGTACATTGTGGAAGCCCTTCAACAAGGTTACATCCGGCCGTCGACTTCCCCTGCTGCTTCGAGCTTCTACTTCATGGCAAAAAAGGACAGTGGTTTGAGGCCTTGCATTGACTACAGAGCACTCAACAAAATCACAGTAAAGTTCTGGTATCCACTTCCCCTCGTCCCAGCAGCATTAGAACACCTCCGCGGAGCACAGGTATTCACCAAGTTGGAACTCCGGAGCTCTTACAACCTCATCCGGATACGTAAGGGGGACGAGTGGAAGACCGCCTTTGTCACACCTACTGGCCATTACGAGTACTGCGTCATACCGTATGGACTGGTCAACGCCCCCTCCGTATTCCAGGATTTCATGCACGAGGTGCTCTGGGAGTTTCTCCATCAGTTCATACTCGTTTACATCGACGATATACTTATCTACTCCCGGAGTATGGCCGAACATCGCCATCACGTTGCGGAGGTCCTACAGCACCTGAGGGAACACAAACTGTTTTTGAAGGTTGAGAAGTGCTCTTTTCACCAGACCTCAGTAAAGTTCCTGGGTTACAATATCGACCAGAATGGCATCCAGATGGACGAGGGGAAGGTAACGGCCATAAAGAACTGGCCCATACCCACTTCTGTTAAAGAACTCCAATGTTTCCTCGGCTTCTCAAACTTCTATCGAAGATTTATACGAAATTACAGCTCCATTTCCAGCCTGCTAACTAACCTGCTCAAGAACAAGCCCAAATCACTGTCCTGGACACCATCTGCCACATAAGCCTTCAACACCTTAAAAGAGGCCTTCATCCTCATTCACCCAGATCCCGATAAGGCATTTGTCGTCGAGGTCGACGCCTCCACAACTGGGGTCGGGGCAGTCCTGTCTCAGCAGCAGGGGACTCCGGCCAGACTCCATCCATGCCCCTTCTTCTCCCGCAAACTCAGCCCGGTGGAAAGGAATTATGACATTGGTAACCGAGAACTCCTTGCCATCAAACTAGCTCTCGAGGAGTGGAGACACTGGTTGGAGGGTGCTCAACATCCATTCTTGGTGTTGACCGATCATAAAAACTTGGAATACCTTTGGGAAGCTAAGAGACTAAACCCACGTCAAGCTAGATGGGCCCTGTTCTTCACACGTTTTAATTTCTCTATCTCTTATAGACCTGGATCATGGAATGTTAAGGCTGATGCCTTATCTCGTCTTCACGCTCCCGAAGAGGACTGTAAGGAACCTGAACCCATTCTACCAAAGGAAATGATTGTGTGTCCCATCCAATGGTCACCCAACTCAGTACCTTCCTCCAGCGTCTCCGACACCAATCCGGCGGGCTGTCCACCAGGATTACAGTATGTCACCAGAACACAGCGCACTCCCCTCATTCACTCAGCACACTCATCTCTGGGCACTGGCCACCCAGGGGCCAATGGAACCCTCTCGCTGCTAAAAGATCGCTTCTGGTGGCCGAACATGGCCCGGGATGTACGAAGGTTCGTACAAGGATGCCCAGACTGCGCCATCTCAAAGAGCCCTTGCCATCTACCATCTGGCAAACTCCTCCCGCTGCCCGTTCCAAGTCGTCCCTGGTCACACCTAGGAGTCGACTTCATAACTGATCTCCCACCTTCCAACGGTAATACATGTATCCTGGTAATTGTTGATAGATTCTCAAAGAGTTGTCGTCTTCTCCCCCTCAATTGACTCCCCACGGCCATGGAAACGGCAGAGAACCTGTTCAATCAGGTATTTCGATACTTTGGGATACCAGAGGACATTGTATCCGACCGAGGACCCCAATTCATTTCCCGTGTATGGAAGGCATTCTTCTCTCTCCTAGGTGTGACCATAAGCCTCTCTTCAGGATACCATCCGCAGTCGAACGGGCAGACGGAGAGGAAGATCCAAGAGATAGGACGCTTCCTACGAACCTTCTGCCACGACCACCAGAACTCTTGGAACCAGTTCCTGGGCTGGGCCGAGTACGCACAAAATTCCCTTCGTCAACCATCCACCAGACTCACTCCTTTTCAATGCGTTCTCGGTTACCAGCCCCCCCTCTTTCCATGGTCCGGCGAACCATCAGAAGTTCCATCGGTAGATCACTGGTTCCGAGAGAGCGAGAGGGTCTGGGACGCAGCACATCATCAGCTGCAAAGAGCTCTGCGCAGACATAAGATGACAGCGGATCTAAGACATTCAACCAGGTCAAAAAGTATGGCTGTCTACTCGCGACATCAGATTACGCACACCCAGCAGAAAGCTCAGTCCCAGATTCATTGGTCCCTTCATCATCACGAAGCAGATCGATCCAGTCACTTACCAGCTCAAGTTACCTCCACACTACAGAATACATCCCACATTTCATGTGTCACTCCTCAGACCTCACTACCCATCTGTTCCTATCTCCACAGATCCTGAACCGGCTGAAGAACCCCCCCTTCCATTGATTCTGGAGGACGGCACAGCTTACACAGTTAAAGAGATCTTGGACTTCCGGCACCGTGGTGGCAGATTGGAATACCTGGTAGATTGGGAAGGTTACGGACCAGAAGAGTGATCCTTGGTACCTAGAGACGACATCTTGGACCCAAATCTACTAGAAACCTACCATACCACACACCCAAACCGCCCTGGGCCCCGAGGACGAGGTCGGCCACCACGACGTCGGGGACTACGGCCCTCAGGAGCGGGCCGTGGAGGGAAGGGGGCGGGGTACTGACACAGAACAGCCGGTTCTTCAACCCAGCCAATCACAGCGCACCAACTCAACTGAGTATTGATCACCTGCACCTGCAAACCATTCAGTCGATCATCACTCAGCATACTTAAGCACCATCACCAGCACACTCCAGTGTCCGGTCTGGTTGACACATAGTTGGACTACATTGCGCTATGCTTATCGTCTCAAGTGTTTACCCTATACTTACCTCCCGTGTTCTCTCCTGTGTGTTCTCCTTGTCGTTGATTATCCATCCGCATCCAGGTCTCCAGTCAGTCCGCTCCTGTGCCAGCAATCCATCCATCCACGATCTCCTGGACCTGTAAGCAAGACCTGTCATTAATACCCTCTTCAAGTACTACGAAATATCACTGCTCCAGTTACTCACCTGATTATCCGCTCATTCTATATTGCTGTTCAATAAACATTCATCCATTTACCATCTCTCTCTGTGTCCGGAGTCCTTCCGTAACAATACTATATTATATTGTATTGTATTACAAAGTGGGCTACATTAGGGTCAGGCTAGGTAGAAACTTTTTGCAACTACCCAGCTTAGATGTTCCAATCCACTCTGAATGTCTGTACAATAACTTAATGCAATTCAGACACACTATTACATTCAGCCCTTTATAATAAAAAGTACAGTTTGTTTCAAAACATTCTGAGAAATTACTTTTCTTAATATTTCTTAATTTTTAATAGCATAAGGGCTAAACAGATCTGCTATGTTCCAGACCTTGAAATAACCAGGCTTTGAAAAATTGAAATCTGAACAGAGATCTTTGGCTCCTTACTACTGGATGATGAATACTGAAAGCACACAACATTTTGTCCTAAGACATTTGAGCTTAAAAACAGCATTAGGAATTCTCTCTGTGTTTCACTATAGTTGGTCTAAAATTACTGTTGTTAGCCTATGAGCTTCTCAAAATGTACTTTGAGATTGCTGTGAAAGGCTTGTAAAATAGGTTCATTTCACAAATGGCTCACAGAGTGTTCAAAGCATAATGCTGTCACACAAAGTGGAACATTTTGCAGCATTTTTACTTGGAAAGGTTAGTGTCAGGAGTCAGGCTTGACCAATAATTGTGGAAAACAAGAAATAAATTCAGAAACCAAGAGAGAGAAAGACATTTAATGATGTGCCCTCTCATGCACCTGTACTATTGAAACCCAGTGTGCAGGTCAAGTATTGTTTTGGGTCATGTAATCATTTGTAGTGTGCCAGTATTTCTGCTGACCATTTTAAAGAATCTATGGAGTGTTTTTGAAGGAGTGTGTGAGCTGTAATAAGAACAGGCCCCAAAGATGCATGTCACTTTTGAAATAATGGCTTTTTGATTTTGTTAAATCTTTAGGTAAACACAAAATATTTTGCTAAAAATGGCTACATTTAATCATTTTTATTCTGTTTACATGTACATACAGTACCATTCAAAAGACTGGGATGAGACCGACTGACTGACTGATTGATTGTTTGGTTGATTGATTGATTGATTGATTGATTGATTGATTGATTGATTGATTGATTGATTTAAAATTTTCATCAAGAACGCATTAAAATTGTTCAGAAGTTTAGGATCAAAAATACAGTAGATTTGTGAATGATTATATATTATAAATTCCATTTTATTACACAACTTAAATTCTGAACTTATTTATTTTGTTTTTATGTATGTATGTGTTTGTATGTTACATACATCTGGTGAAAATTGCATGTCAACATCACCTTTAGAAATATATTTACTGAGAAAAATGGTGACATGTTCAATACTTATTTTATCTGCTGTATATATATATATATATATTAAATGTAATTTATTCCTGTGGTGCAAGACTGAATTTTCAGCGTCATTACTTCAATCTTGAGTGTCCCATAATCCTTCAGAAATCATTCTGATATGCTGATTTGCAGCTCAAGAAACATTTTTTCTTATTATTATTAATGTTAAAACATTTATTTGTTTGTTTGTTTGTTTATGAAATTTCATCAAAGACATATTAAAATTCTTCAAAGGATTGGGATCAAAAATACAGTAAAAACATTAATATTGTGAATTGTTATATTATCATAAATATTATATTATGTTTAGTGGTGTAAAATTTAGCGCGTTAAGGCATGCGATTATTTTTTTCTGATTAACGCGTTAAAAATATTTAACGCAATTAACGCAGGGCCGGGCTAGGGTTGGCCACCCCATTCGCAACTGCTGCCTCTGTCTCTTTTTTCTTGAAAAGGATTGCGTTTATTTAAATGCAGAACGTCTTTATGACCACATCAAATGGGAGACGTTTCAGACGCGCTCTAACTCCGCCTCCGCGCCAGGCGCGAGTCAAACAAGCGCGGAAAAGATACTGTGCTCATAGTGCGCGCTCTTCAAATACACGCACAAAGGTGCTGGCGCGCGCTGTAGCCTGTATCATTTCATATCAAACAGCGAAAGA